>KZ809193.1:90653-113967 GCA_000696205.2 Oncopeltus fasciatus | reverse complement strand
CCATAATTCGCGCAACAACCTCTGTCGTCAAAACCATTTTTAATGTTTTAAAATTATGAATTTTCTCTTTAAGAAAGAAAGGAAAGAAGAAACGCCAATCAATGTGTTTCTGGAGACAAACTGAATTCAAAATTATGAATTTTTCCTTTAAGAAAGAAAGGAGAGATAAAGTCCATCTTTCAGTTTATATCATTAATCCTAGAGAGGATTAAGACATTTGTTGTCAAAACATAAGGAATCGTACCCCCATTTGATCTGTCGTGCTAGTTATTACACCGCACACAAAAATAATTATTTAATCTGCATTTTTCAGGTAAAATTCCAGGTCCGCCGGTTTTTTTGTCCCCCAGTGTATATATATATTTAACTTCCAATTCAAATTTTTAGGGTCATGGAGGGAGGGACTATATACAGGTAGTTATGCTATTCTAAACATCTATGGCCGAGGAACAGCTTTTAATTGATCCAGTGCATTTATATTTCGTTTGTTTCCTTTTGAAATAGAAACTATGATTAAATATAATTTGCCTCACTGTATTTTTGCATTCAGATGGATTAGCGATTCGTTTCACGTTGCTTCTTTCTAATCTACTACATATTACATATTTTATAAAAGTTTCTAAATTTAATAAAATTATAATGATGTTACGTAAATAAACTATAACAAACCTCTCATATTTTATAACTCTATACCATTGCATTATATACAGGTACAAACATTTTTATTTTTAATAACCGGGAATGTCTTTTATTCGTATAAGATTTTCAATATGGAGTTTTTACTCGATTAAAATATTTTAGGATCACTTAAATATAAAAAAAATGAAAAATTACTATATGGAATTAATCTGTTAGAATGTATGTATGATACAACATACATTTTAAGCGAGAAAGACAAATTCCGGGACCCCGCATTTCAAATAAATAAATTTTCTTTAGAACACATACTTCTTCGTAGCTTTTCACTGACTCTAATTTATTATATTACTTCATGTAGGAATTTTATTATAGGTTATTTTTTTATTTTTATAAACCTCTTTTTCAACCACTTAGGGTCGTATCTAAACATCCATGGTCCTGGGCAGGATTCCGTTTTTCGACAAAAGCTTTTCCAGCAGATTGCCGCGCAGTCCCTGGATTGATAGACTCAGACGTAATTCTCATTATCACTAAAAAGCGTCTTCGAAGTAAAAGCTTAAAGATTACTATAAGTTAATGAATTCTTATTTTTCTATATGCAAAGAGACTTAACCTGCATTTTAGTTTAAGATATTAACACATTTATCACAAAATAAAGTAATTTATGTTGAAAAAATGCGGTTGGTTATAAATTATATATAGTAGCCAGTCAATTATTGAAAAAGGATTATTATTATAATATTAAAAATGTAGTTAAGATTGTTAAGAAACTTCCCTCTTAAACAATTATTGTGAGGGATAGAATAAAAAATTTCTCAGCCAGGGCTCGAACCTGGATCTCCTGCTTTCCGAGCCGGTATGCTAACCATTGCATCACCGGGACGGATCTTGGCTGGGACAGATAGATTTTTTATTTTATTCCCTCTCATTAATTGTTTAAAATTTACGTGGGATAATATACCACAACAAAATTAATATTTATAAACTTTCCTCTTAATATTATTTCAGGTAAATGTGAGTTTCTCAACGTTATTAAATAAATAAAACCATAAGTAGTATTAAATTTTTAAAAATTGGATCAGGGGAAATCGGGGGTTTAGAAGGAGACCGAAATTTTTAATAGTAATTTCATCGTTGTTAATTAAGGGTAAGAGGGGGTTAGAGGAAGATCAAAATTTATAATTTTATTATCCACGTGTTATTTGAGTTAAGAAAAACGCTTATTAAGGAAGATATTTACAAATGTAACTAATATATTAGTTACATTTGTAAATATCTTCCTAGCAGTCTCCTGTTGGAGAACTCTTCCCCCTCTCCAGCTTACCATCCTGTCTGGAGCAAACTATAGTCGTCATAACTTTTACGCTCATTGTCCACTCCAGCTATTAAATAAAATTTCTTCATTTAATCTTATTTATACTTTGTGTTTCTAAATAAACATGATAAATCTTAAATTATGCAGCTACTTCGTTAAAAACATAATAAACTCACAAGAAGCAAATATAATAAGAATATGGAAAGGGAAAATATACGATTTAGCGATATGTCGACACCTTCGCGACTGCACGTCTACCAACGCTGTGTAAGGGTAGAAAGGAGTCTAATAACCTCTTATTTTTGGGAGAGTTGGGTGGAGGGGAGGATGCCTAAAGCCTGTGATTTGTTGACGTCATCAGTTCTGTTTCTGAGGTACCTCGTTGGAATTGTGACAAATACCAGTTGACTAAGCTCTCAGGGAACCGCGTGGTTTACAGTGAACAACACGACCCAGTAACTCGTTCGCTCTCTTAGCTCAGTAGGCTTTCTGCAGAAAGGGCCAGTAAAGTACAGTAGTACAGTAGTAGTCTCCTCAAGTATGAAGTCCCTGGAGGCCTATATGGTAGCTTATATGGAGTAGGTTCACGATATCCTCTGTCTGAATGGGAAGATATTATCAGTGCTTGAGTCTCTTATATCCAAGATTGGGTACCAGCAGCAGCAATCATTGGTCACCCAATATCTAAGAAAAGGTGAACAATAAGGTAACTCAGTTTTGAATAAAGGATTTTTCGTATGCACGAAATGTTTCAATTTTGTAAAAATGACATTTTATATAATGATTGACTAAATGACACAATGATAGGGAGCAAATTTTATGAGTTTTCATTAATAATATTGTATTCAAGGAGAAGCTTAGAAAGCTAAAAACAATTTTTTTTTTTTAGAAAATAAAAATAAAATAAATAGATNATCGAATATCAAAGCTGTAGAGGTAGCGTAGGAAAACAATCTATTTTCTAGGAATATTTCGAAGCCACAACCGAACGATTTGAGTTTAGGAACCATATTTAAATGGTAAAATGATGAACTCAAGCAAAACATTTGTTATATTTGAAAGAATTTATGTTAACAAACGATGGACGACCCCTTTAAAGATATTCTACAAATATTTGAAATCACCATCTTATGTCAGTAGGTAAAATTGAAGGACTATCAAAATATGAAAAAAATATAAGCAAATACTTTATTATCGTAGTTGATCGATATTAGTATTTGTATTTAGTATTTTCAGGTCATATAATTACCCAAACTTTAAGAAATCACGTTACTCCCGTTTGACATTTCAGGTGTTCTCTTTTTATTTTCGTCTGATAGTATCGTTCTAAAATAAACTTACTTTTTTAATTTTCATTTAAAATATTAATACTAACTCTCATACCTTATATTCTCCGTCTTCATTGGTTTCTGTACACCATCTCCCGTTGGCGAGCGCTTTCGGACATTGTCCATCTTCTGGCCGAATACATACGTTCACTGTCACGGTCCGTATTCAACAGTTGAATACAGACCGTGACAGTGAACGTATGTATTCGGCCAGAAGATGGACAATGTCCGAAAGCGCTCGCCAACGGGAGATGGTGTACAGAAACCAATGAAGACGGAGAATATAAGGTATGAGAGTAAGTATTAATATTTTAAATGAAAATTAAAAAAGTAAGTTTATTTTAGAACGATACTATCAGACGAAAATAAAAAGAGAACACCTGAAATGTCAAACGGGAGTAACGTGATTTCTTAAAGTTTGGGTAATTATATGACCTGAAAATACTAAATACAAATACTAATATCGATCAACTACGATAATAAAGTATTTGCTTATATTTTTTTCATATTTTGATAGTCCTTCAATTTTACCTACTGACATAAGATGGTGATTTCAAATATTTGTAGAATATCTTTAAAGGGGTCGTCCATCGTTTGTTAACATAAATTCTTTCAAATATAACAAATGTTTTGCTTGAGTTCATCATTTTACCATTTAAATATGGTTCCTAAACTCAAATCGTTCGGTTGTGGCTTCGAAATATTCCTAGAAAATAGATTGTTTTCCTACGCTACCTCTACAGCTTTGATATTCGATTCACTATTCCAGAACCTGATAGTTTGTCACTTGCAGGTGGGAATGTGTGACCATTCTATCTCACTTGCAGATCAAATAGTCACACTTATACTTTTTGTGTGTGTATTTTTAATGATACAAAGAAAATATACAAAGTTAACGCAGATCCTGCAGGACTGAGAATCGTGTACATAAGCACTATTAAATCTGTACTAGTAAATTTTATAATAATTTTAAATTAGAATTTAAAGTTAAAAACGTAAATTAATTTCCCTCATTATTTCCTTAAGTATTTTTTGTACACTAGCCCTTAAAAGAATGAATAAATTTCGAAATTTAGTGAATATATATTTATGACAGATTACCGCCCTCCCCAATAATTAATTTAGTGAAGGGCGTTGATGGAGTCCCTCAGTAACGCCAGACAGACTTATTCCCTCTCTACCCGCCGAGGGACAACACAGAATACTAGCCATCTCACAGCTGTACTTGGCAGACTTCTCGCTCAGCCAGAACAGAACAACCCTCTTCTCTTTCTAGCCTAATCTGTCGTTCTATATTGCTTCTCAATCGAAACAAAGTTTGTTTACAAGTGTTTGTTTACAAACTTGAACACTCACTAACAACAAAACATGGAACCATTTTACCGTTTCTCACCAAATTCCAGTTGATGATGATGTAGTTATTTTCTTTGTTTGTATATCCATTCTTAAGTTTCCTTTTGTACAAACCTCTCTTATCATAACTCTTTATCTTAATCATATTCCTTAACAATTATCTGAAGCATTATTAAATTTTCCAATAGAATGCATAGAATCAGTAAAAACTGGTCATTTGATTTTTATCAAACAATTTATGACTGAAATTTCTTCCCTGTATTTTTTCTTGATGCAATTATATCTTATTTATTCTTGTTATTTATTTAACCACAAACCGTTATCTTTGTAAATTAACATTTCCTCAAATGTTAACCACAAATTTCAACAAATGAGCTTTATCTATTGTAAATAAATCTCTTTACTATCCTTGTTATTTACTTCTCCTATTAAAAAATTAAAAAATACCAAATAATTTAAATATATCATAAAATGTCATGAATGAGCTGCATAAAATAGGCAGGTTTTCTATTTTTCCTATAGATGAGCATAAACGAGAGTATATGACGAATTATATCTTCTAAAGTGGAAGGAGCGAAGAACGTAAAAGGATAGACCACTAAACTTAGCATATTACTGACCGGGAAGAAAAAGTAGGAAAACTCAGCCCTATAGTTATTTATTTGTAAATATCTTTCAAAATAAGAAATTTTCGTAAAATTGTCGTAGAACATATATTTAAAAAAAAAAAAATATATATTTTGCACCTGCTCTACGACCTTTTTAGTAACTTGAAATATAATGACTTCCTCTTATACCCTCTTCTTCTCATCTGATTTTAACAAATAATGAAGTCATTCTACTGTGTGTAATACAAATCCTGAACAAGAAAGGAAAGTGGGCGATTTTTCTATCTCTCTGTAATTGTGTAATATTTTCTTTGTTTATCCTGTTTAATCATTCAGTGATGCTGTATTTTATTGTCTTGTTTATCTCCCTTAATAAGTTTTGTTTCTTATCAGTAATTGAACATTATTTATTTATCCATTATTTTTTTTTGTTTTAATTCTTCAATAAGATTTACATTAGTCGTTCTTTGTTAGATTTTTACTTCAGTTCTGGTAGCTATCCTGTCCATTCCCCCCTCCTTGACCTCTTCAGATTCTCCAGTCTCTGGAACTGGATCCCCCTAAATATTCTTCGATACCTTTCACTCGTATTCTTCAAATGCCTCCTATTTCATTATCTCCTCTCTGTACATTTGGCCATCTTTGGACACCTTTTTTTTTCAATGACCCATGTATATCTTTGTTTTTATTTTTAGTACTTCTTTCTCCTATATCCGTACTCGTACAATAAAGTGTAAATATTGTTATAGCTGTGTTCAAAAAAATTGTATATTTTCAGTCTATTGTACTTTTTATTTTTATTACAATAATTAGGTCAGAATCAGCTATACTGCCAGCTGTTACCTCTTTGTTAGTCAAGGGGACTTATATCCCAGAAAAAAATTTATTTTTCTTTCTTTCTTTCTTTTTACACCTAATTTTGTAGCGAAAGTTTAAGTGGGTCCGCCCAATATTCGAAATAACATTCATAAACATCTTCCTAAGGGTGCGTTTGTTTATTTTTTAAGTCGTAGAATAAATATATAATAAAATTACATTTTACGGCAATTTTTATTTAATTTTTTTCGTAACGCTAATGAAAGAAGGTTTCTTATTGAACATATTGGATTTCGGTTCCCTTTAATCTCCTCCCCATTCACCCTCGACACCCCCGGCACTAAGACAGCCATTCGATGCTGATATGTACACATGTGTGATGACAGCCAAGCCTAGACTTAGTTGAAATAGCCGGCCAGGGTTTCGGGTGGGACCATCATTTTATGTATAATAACCTATTTTCCTACTTATACTTTCTATTGAAAATCGTGCAACAAACTTGAATGAATAAGGGGATTCGTTTGGGTCTTGCAGTCCTGGCGCCGTGAGTTCAAATCCCGCTCCGGTCAATTCTTGATCTCTAAATAAAAATTTGTCTAGAGCTATGGATGTTTATAATGGGGTGCCAAACCCCATGACAACCCTCCATGACCCTAAGTGGTTAAATACTAATGATAGAATCAGTTACTTGTATCGGTGGGAATTGTTTGGTTTTAATTATTATGAATAGAGTGTGATAATATTTAAAAATCAAAATTTTTTTTAATTTATTGGCTCTGATTATTTTAAGAAAATAGTAGGTCCTAAATAAAAAAGTATATTAAAATAATTGGATTCTCTTGGAAAAATACTAATAAATAAGTATTAATAAACTAAAGGGTTATTATTATTTCTACCACCAATGAATATAGAACTCTCATACCTTATACTCTCCGTCTTCATTGGTTTCTGTACACCATCTCCCGTTGGCGAGCGCTTTCGGACATTGTCCATCTTCTGGCCGAATACATACGTTCACTGTCACGGTCCGTATTCAACAGTTGAATACAGACCGTGACAGTGAACGTATGTATTCGGCCAGAAGATGGNTATATATATAATATTAAGCAATCAAATTACAAGATGTTTATAGGTAGAATGTAATAATTAACTGTCTCTAGCCAGCCATTTTGTTTTCTTCTTAACGTAAATGAAAAATTTTGAGATGGATTTAAAATTATGTTATGTTTATGTTTATGTTTATTGGGGATTTACGGCGCTCAACTGCTGAGGTTATCAGCGCCCTCCATATTTTATGAATAAAATAAGGTTTAAGTTGATCTATCGACACAGGCCACATCCCGACGGACAGAGACAGACAGAGCCCGCCCCGCGGCCCATCATAGAATATAAGGTCCATCATAGCTTTAGGTGACCGCCCTGTGAAGGAGGATGTGCTCGGTGGGGCCAAGCCGACCACATCCTCCAGTCTCTGAATAAAATAATCTAGAACCGAACATATATTAAATACGTTACATACCAGAAATCTCCCGATCACGAAGTTTTAATATCTATTATTGGATATATGTATCAATCTACAAATTTATTGTGAATATAACATTGAAGGGAATCATTGTATTTATTTTTTAAGAGAAAATTTAATGTTTTATAAAGTAGTGGGATTTGAAGTGAGATTGTTTTCTCTACAAAAACAGACTGAGTGGAGATTTGGAGTTTCTATTTTACGTTGAACTCGGTGGAAGGATAGATGTCATTGTTTTGGGGAATTCGATTCTCCTCAAAAAGGGTTCTCGGATCCGTTCAAGCCCCCTCCCCTCCCTCAAATCAGAGCAGGAGAGAAGTGAAGACCTCCCCCTCCCCCCCACCCCTTGTCTCTCTAGAACACTTTCAAACTTTAACACGTCCTCTTGATAGATCTCTGTTCAACTTCTGGGGGAAAGTTGAGCGCTCTTATCATCGCGGTTGGCGCTCCTCCTCCCACCACCACGAGCCTTTTTCGAATTATTGAGTTTTCTTGTTGACACAAGTATTTCTTTTATGGGTGGGGATAGAGGGGAGAGAAGTTCCCCCTTGGAGCTAATCAGTTTTGCCGGGCCGACAGACCTCACGACAACCAACCCAATGTGTCTTGTAGCACGGAGGGTGCCAAATGACCCACATCTAAAAACTAAAATGCTCCACTGTCTCTCAGTAGCCTAGGAACGTTTTACATAAGTATTTTTTTATTTTTTTAATAATAAGAACTTTGTTCACGTAGGCTTCGACGGTCGTCAGATGTATTAACAGTTTCTTCTTCCGGGTTGGGCCGTGTTAAGTTGTTAGTAGTTGCTGAGTTTTCGCACATCACGTGATGGCTTCTTCAGGGCTGAAAAGAGAATATTCTGGCGAAGCCATCACATGATGTGCGAACGCTCGACAAATAACAACAATTTGACACGGTCCAACCCAGAAGATGAAACGGTAAATACAATAAGAACTTTATTATTTATTAAATTTAACACTTTTCGTCCACCTTGTAATGTACTAGTACAATAATAATATAAATAAATAAAATTTTTAATTTGCGTGTACTTCGCTTGATGAAGAAGCTGCCCAATGTCAGTACTCCTAAATAACTATTTACACTATCTAAAGGTTTGTTTGTTCATTTTATAAATTTAAAGTGTTGGCAATGAGGAGGTCACTGGTCCATTTCCTATTCAGGCGACATGGTGGGTTAGAGATTGGGCTAAAGGATTGGGATGCATGGAAAGATCAGAGTATTATTTATTAAAACGGGTTGTAATGACATCTCTAACTAAAGGGATTTGAAGGTCATTGTGGAGTAAGGAGTTTGTGACATAATAGGGTGCATCAACTATGATTCAGAGGATTTTGGATTGGAAGGACGGGATTCTTTGGATGTTGGATGGTTTAGCATTTCCCACAGTTCGACTCCATATGTCCAGATAGGTCTCAGTAACATCTTATAAATGGTAAGTTTGTTAGTCACAGTTAAGGTAAACTTGAGGCTTAGTAGCTTGTAATGTTGTCCAAATCTCCTATTTATGTCCTGTCTTTTGATTTTTGTATGTGTGTTCCATGTTAGAAGGGAGTAAAGATGAAAGCCTAGGTACCTAACGTAATCAGAAGTTGAGATAGGAATGTCGTTAAAATAAATTCTGCTTGGCTGTTTCTTCCTTAGTGTGAACGTAACTTGACAGCATTTGCCTTCGTTGATCTTAATGTGTCAGCGCTAACACCAATGCTGTATGTCCATCAGATGCCATTGGAGATTTTTCCTGGCAGTAAGTGATTCAGCATCGGAAGAAAGGATTGCTTGGTCATCTGCAAAGGTTGCTAGGAGTGAGGAATAGTTAGGATGTGACGGAATATCGGCAGTGTAAAGGATGGGCCTGATCCACTACCTTGTGGAATTCCCGCCTCCACTTGGTAAAAGTTGGCATAATCTAATCTTTGTCGTACCCTGAAGAATCGATCAGTTATGTAGAAGCTAAGGATAAGGTAGAAGGAGCTTGGGAGGATGGTTTTTAATTTGAACAGTAGTCCACGATGCCAGCCCTGTCAAATGCTTGCAAATCATCGAGGAAGGCACCACTGCAGTAATGCTTGTTCTTGAAAGAAGAAGATATGCTATCTACAACACAAAACACCTGTTGGACTGTGAAGTGTTTGGCTCAGAACCCAAACTGGTGTTTCGGAAGTATTTGATGAGCATCTAGGATTGGTATAAGCCTTTTAAGAAGAATCTTCTCAAAGACTTTTGAAAAAAGGGGAATCAAGCTTATTGGGCGATAGGAAGAAGGATTTCTTGACGGTTTTACCAGGCTTTCGGAAGAGGATTACAGTAGATAACTTCCACAGGAGAGGAAAGTGTGATTCGGAGAATGGTGTTGTAAAGGTAGTTAAAGAAAGTTACAGCCTTTTTGGATTAGTTGTTTAGGATTTTGGCTTAGATTATACCAGGAAGACTTGCGTTTATGTAAGCGGGAAAAGATATATTTGACGTCAGAGGGGGCGACAGCTGCAGGAGGCGGAGACATAGGAAAAGAGGAATCAAGGAATTCTACCTCTTAGAATGGTTTTCTGGGTTAGGTTGAAGAGTGAAAGTTTGTTTAAGGTGACAGCCAAAGACCTCAGCTATGTTTGCATCGGACACTGCCCAGGTGCCATCATCGTGGCAAAGAGGAGAGGTGAGGGAGTGGTATTTGAGGATTTTTCTGGTGGCAGTCCAGAGGGATTTGTCTTCTGTTGTGAGTGAGGAGAGATGATTGTTGAATTCTTTATTGTGATTAGATCTATATGTTATATGCTTGGTGGTCGGATGGGTGTCATGTTCTCTGCCATGCGGTTCTGGCCCGTCTTTTGGATAGTATAAGAGTCTGTATATGGATGGGAAGAGGTTTGGTGTTTAAAGGATTGAGATTTAGATGTTTTTTGGTGGTTGGTTTGGATGCTATCCAGCAGACTGTTGAATAGCAGAGGTGAAGAATTGTACAGCATCGTCAAGGTCTTGTGGGGATTTTAAGGAAACTCTTGAGGTCTATAGCCTCTTCAAGGAGGGATTTGAACCTATCCCAATCAACTTGGCCATTAACTAGTGGCGGAGGAGTCGGTTTTGGGATGGATTGTAGTGACATAGTGAGGAGTATGGGACTTTGATTAGAAGAAAGGCATTGAGTATGCTGGTAAATGATTTGAAGGAATGTAGGCTTTTGCATACAAAAAAGTCAATGAGATCTGGTACTCGATTGCCATCTGTAGGCCACTAAGTGGGGGTATTCGGAGAGAGGGTTGTGAGAAGCCTGGAGGAAAGGGAAGTGTTTAGGTTATGGTCACGGAAGTTAGTCGTCCTGGTGCCCCATTGTAGATGTTTCGAATTGTAGTTGCCGCCAGCGAGGAAATGGGAGCCCAGTGGTAGATTGGAGATAGTCTGAAGGATCAGAGGGAATCAGGTGATTGGAGAGGGAGTTGTCGTCCCCCCTCCACTAATAACAATTGAACTGTTCACTGACAAGAGCAAACTTTTATATGATATTTACTTATGTATTATTCATGTGTTGGTCAATAGTTCTTCACTTCTAAACTTAGTGAAACTGTACAGTGTCACTTAAACTTGGCCTGTGCCATGTTTAATAGATATTTGTTCACTATTACACTAATAAAATAGTCAGTAATGAGTAGCACACAATGAAGCTGTTTACACAATTGCTGACTAGCACCGAATCGATCTTAGTTTTAGACCAATTAATTAGTTTTTATTTTTAAGCCAGTGGTTATCTAAAAGTAAGTTTATGTTTACTTGGTTTCAGAAAGTAATTGAGAATGGTATGGGATCAAAAAATAACCTAATATCTGTTAAAAATACAGACTTTGAAGTGTTTCAAGCCTTGGCAATGGATAGTGAAAATGGTTCTTCAAATCAACAAAGTAAGTATATAAATCATATTATATTTCTAAGAAAACTTCCTAGAAACTTATGACTTTCAAAGTTAATTTTTGGTCAGTTTTTTAATAATTGTTGACTAACTCACAATGAATTGTTGTAGAGGGAGGAAAGCTTTCAGGATATTACTCATGTACATTTTTTCAAACACACACAAGAATTATAACTCCTTAAATCATTTGAATTTTTATAAATTTATTCCTTTAAGCAGCTTTTGGGATATGATAAGACTCACATTATGAGTAACCAAGTGCATCTGGTCTCATCCTCTTGATGTTAGGACCATATAATATTAGCTCTAAATGATAGGATCATGATTCGAAAAATTTCTTTAGTGAAAAGTAATTTTTNTATATATATAAATTGAATTATTGCATATTGGTTGCAATTTTCAACTTGACTCTCTTCTTCAGGGTTTTGCTGTGTCGAAAATTGCGTTTTTTTTTTGTTGTTCGCCGAGCTTTTTCAGATGCATTTTTAGCTTATTCAAAACTCTCTACATTCAGCCCTGAAGAAGTTATCCCAAGATTTGCGAAACTGGACAAAAAACATCTTTTTGACACCATCAAGCCCGGAAGAAGATTCTACGAATATTTCTTGGGACGCACGATGATAATTTGGTTGCGAAAGCTTTAAAACAGCATGAAAACTAGATAGAAAAGTCTGTTGTTGCAAGTCAGAAAGACACATATTCACTCTCCAGACACCTCAAGGTGGTACTGAGACAGAATAAGATGCCGCTCTACGACTCCAGGTGACTCCTATAACGTGTGGCTGGGATTGGAGCGTTGCTCCGTCTACAGTAGTAGAAATAGAACTGAGATTTTACTAGCAGCATGTTCTATGTAGTCAGTCTTTATACCCAAGGGGGGAACAAGTCGTGAGGGAATGAAGGAACCCGTTCGTCAGCCAAGACTTAGAATAGGATAGCGTCTCCAAGAATACCTCTACTTCCATACCTATTTCATTGGATAAATATATGTATTACTTGGCTATAAGATTGACCTATAAAGGATATTAATAAAGATATATAATAATCGGGTTATTAATAAATATAATTTTTTTTCCCTTTTATTTTGTATTTTTTCATTGAATTTAAAAAAATAAAGACTAGATATTTTATGTGATTTCCTTGTTGTGTAAACTTTAGGACTAGGAGTGTACCTGGTAACTCTGAAAAAGAATAAATTGTACTTTCTATTTAGATATTATTGAATTATTATTTAAGAAACAATTTATTTTATTTCACTTATATATTTNATATATATATATAAGATTCTGCATGATTCTGCTATAAAATCGCAAAGTAAAGAATTTTATAAACAGCTTTGAATGATCTAAAGTTTCTAATATTCTTAAATAATATTAGAAATTCCTTTCCGGCAAAAAATTAACTGTGTTCATTTAGTAACATTTAAACAAGAGAAAACACAGAAAAAGCTGGCTATAAATATTTAAGTAGAAAGAGTCTTAAGTCTTAAATCAATATACAAAATAGAAAATTGAAAAAAAAAAAAATTAAACTACTGCAGGGTATTCGAGAACTACCAACCACTTTTAGTAATGACTTCCACTATAAGTCGAGGTATCTTCCATATGCTTAGTTTTAGCTGATTTCCGCAAAGAAATCAAGCTATTGGAATTGGAAACAGAACAGGACTTTTGAAAAATTCCTCAGGAGATTTTGAAAAAGATCTTCATTGATTCTGCATAGTGCCTTAAATATTATCTATGTCTTTACGTGCTCCAGCGTCCTCAATTTGGTATTTACCCTTTTTAATACAAACCGTTGAACGACTTTATTAATGACTGAAATAGGTTTAAAAGGAAGAATAGGTTTTGTAGGAAAGAACGAACATTTAAATCTTAATATCTTCGTTATTCTTAGTGCTACGAAAAAATATAAAAGACAAAATAAAAGTTAAATGTAATTTCATAACATTAATATTATTTTTGAAAAAAAAAAAAATAATCAAAAACGCATACTAATAGAAATATTTAAGAATGTCTTTTGAGCATTAAGTGGAGCACTTTTTGAAATTGTAAAATCAAATTGAGTGTTTAGATTTTAGTAGAAAACTCGTAAATCAATCCCTTTTTGGTTAAAATCGAATGATTAATAGGGGAGTATAGAGGAAGAAAAATGTATAATCGTAATATTTTCATAGTAATTTGATTAATGAAAAAGTGAAAATAAATTTATAACTGGAGAGTTTTTTGGCCGTAGGTGTTATTATTAGATTATTTTATTTGGGGTTCGTTCAACGAATTTTTTTTTAAATTGTATTTTTTTTTGGATCTACCTTGACCGAACCCCAACTAAAATCATCTAATAAATTTTTTAACGTCTTAAAAATCTGTGTCTCATCTATGTTTTATTCATTGCTAAACTTTAAAAATATCGTTATTATTCGTGACATTTTATTATATATATATACCAGGTATGCAAGTTTAAAATGTCGTTTTAATTCCAATAGAATGCGCTCTTAGCCTATTGAAGGATTTGCTTATCTCTAAACGCTATTTTGTTTGTTAGTCATTTGTTTACAAAAGTCAGTTGTTTTTAAGTCGTTTACGTGGACGTATCATACCTTTCTTTGGTGTTAAAAATGTCTAATTTTAAGCCAAATAAAGAGCATTTGCGGCATGTCATGATTTTCTTATTTAATCAAAAGAAAAAGGCATCTGAATGTCATCGAATTTTTGTTGAGACTTATGGCGATCTTGCTCCAACCGTCAAGACATNGGGATTGTTCTGAGATCACTTGAAGAGCCAATATGGGGAGTGTGTTATAGTTTTACGGCTTCAGAGACTGACAATAGCTCTCTGTTCTTTTAAATGACTGCAAATAGTTAGGCTCTACTTGATTACAAACCAACTTGAACAAATGATGTTTTATGCAGGTTCTCTCTGCTCTTTAAATTTAGTCCCCAGGCAATTGCTGCAATGCTTCTGGTACTATACCTTATGGTATAATGTAATTGATATAATGATGGTCTTACTGCAGATCTCTTTTCTAGGAAAGATGAAATTATATCATTCACTAATGGCTGTACCCAATAATGTTGCCTCTTTTGATAACTTAATCCTTAAGTCCTTGGTATTTTATTTTTTAATAAGAGAAGGTTGGTCTTGTCACAGTTAAGAGAGAGCGTTTTCAGGAAGCACCTTATCTCAATGATCTTCATAATTTTTAGGTGTTTTCTTGAGTTGCTTTTACCTCCCCACACCCCTTTCTTCAAACCCCTCTCTTCAAACCCCTCACGTATTGAATGAATCTAATTTTTTAATTACTAAACTCATTTATCAAACTAATGAGGAAGAGGAGAATGCACAAAATTAAACAGATACCAAAAGAGAGAAAAATATTCAGGTTGCATAAACCTTATATTTGGAACTCTTTAATATTGGTATTTATGTCTTTGTAGTTTAAAATTTACATTTATCTAGTAATGTGTAGCACCTTCCAGCCTTTTCATAATTGATTCTTTATATTTTCTCTCTATTGACAATTTCAATTTATAAAAAGATACTAATTTTGTTTTATAAACTTTTATTTATTTGTTACATTCTGTTAAATAAAAAAACAATTTTTGTAATTTGATTACAATAAAATTTAAAAAATGACATTCAATGTCAATCACATTAGGAGAGAAGGTTACCAATGACACCACTCTCAAATTATTTACAGGCTATGTCCCCAGGAGGTCACGGGGCCATCTTCGTTTGAGTCAACGGGGAGGGGTGTATGGGTTGCACATTATTAATTAATAATATTTTCTATTTTAAGTTACGAAGAAGGTCGTAGAGCATAATAAGAGCCGAATATACGTATACATATTTTTTTAAATATATGTTCTATGACATTTTTACGAAAATTGCTTATTTTGAAAGTTATTAAGCAATTTTTTTCTCCAGGTCTGTTTGTATTAATCAAAGTTTATTGGTCTATCCTTTAACGTTCTTCGCTCCTTCCACTGTAAAGTATATAATTCATCATATACTCTCGTTTATGCTCATCCTCAGGGAAAATGGAAAACCTGTCTATTTTCTGAAGCTCATTCATGACAGGCTTTTTTTTTATGGTATATTTCAATAATTTGGTATTTATTAATATTAAATGGGGGAATTAAATAACGTAGATAGTAGAGGGCTTTATCTATTGTGATCATGTATCCTTGTACGCCTGTATTGGAAACGTTAATTTATACAGATTATTCTGCGTTGTACTGCAGTAGTTTGTGGTTGAATATATACATAGTATTGAAGAGAGAATAAATGAAATTATATAGCGATGCACATGTTACATTATATACTGAAATATTCAAAAGCTAATCGCTTTCCCTTTATGTATTTAAATTGTGCATTCGCTTAGAAATCTGATCCGATTGTTTTCTCTAATACCTTACATTTCTAGGCTTACTTATTTTAACCCTGAATGCCAAATGAAGACGGAGAATATAAGGTATGAGAGTAAGTATTAATATTTTAAATGAAAATTAAAAAAGTAAATAACGAGAGTCGATATCAGCTCCTTCGTGGTTAGGCTCTCTCTAGTGTGTTGGGAATTTAATAAGTTATATAGCTCGTCCCGGTGGTTCAATGGAAGCATACCGACCCGGAAAGCAGGAGATCTAGGTTCGTGTCTTGGCTGGGACAGATAGATTTTCTATTCTATTCCCTCCCATTTATTGTTTAATAGTTACTTATAATGATACATTACAACTAAATTAATATTTATAAATAATTATGATTTAATACTTCAAGTAGTTAATACTCTATCAATTAGTGTAATAGGTAGGTAGGATCGGGTTTAGGGGCGATCAACCCTTAGATTATTACGCCCTTCAGTATAACTATTGCTTGAGTAGGTAGGATCGGGTTTAGGGGCGATCAACCCTTAGATTATTACGCTTAATTAGAGTATTATATCTTGAGAGTATTAACAATAAAACCGATAAATATTCCCTCTACCTCTATGAATACTAATACTCAGATAACAAAAAACAACCCACCTTTAAATAAACATGAAATTACTGACAATGCCTACATACATGACCAATTAGTAATACAAAAACCAACTGACACTCAAAGCAATAATTCAAAAATTAAAATTAGTTTAATATGTAATATTGAAAAAAAATTAAAAATTATCCTATCTATAGGTCTTTTATCACGTCCGATTCATGAAACTCACCTTCCGGTTCGATGTTTGGCTATACTTTAAAATTAAATAAATTCTCTTTGCCAAGAGCTACGAATTTTCTTAAATTAATAATAAATGAAAAAAAAATAAAAATTTCTAGTAAATACGTGAAATGAAATTGTATAAAATTTAATGTTTTTATTTGCTTTGTGTATTGTTAAAGACTAGGGAAGTAGGTGGTGTGTGGAACAGACCTACACGGGAAGGGGGGCAATTGAAGGATAACAGCTGCTTCCTTGTCTTCTTGAAGGAAAGTCGGCTTACTGGGAATTTCAGATGAGAATGTTCCAGCCCTTTCGCGTACCTTCGTGACACGTCCAATAGATTATAAAAGCAACTCGCCAATAGCCCGCTAAGTCAGTGATAAGTAAGCGGAATAAATTCCAAGATTATATTGTAATAAGTAGATTTAATTATTCGTGATAATAAATTAACTTACATCTATCTCTTAAATTATTAGTGACCCGTAGCCCATAAAGTTATTATTTTTAGTCGTAATAATTAAACTATACATAGACATAATAATTCAATTTAACAAAAGGAATATCTTCAACTCAAAGATATCAACTTCTCAGAAAATTTAGTTAGACTATCTGCTTCAAGAAATTAACAGCTATATTATATGTATTTATTTCAACCAACCAAATATAAATTGTAAATAAATCATAATAAAATATATCGCAATGACCTTACAAAAAGGCTTATATCATCTGGAAGAATTCCTGTCTTTTTCGAGCAGCATTTATCTCCCACAAGTTTGCGTAATGGCGTATCAGTGCGCGTCTTATCTCTCTCTATCCTTATTCTCTGGATATAATTCCTCAGTCCGAGAAATAATTTCACTTTCGTCGAGTTAAATGAATAATATGATCAGCATCTTCAGCCTGCTCTAATCTTAGGGGACTGTAAAGCTCTCTCGACTCTGCGGAATTCTCAATACGGCTCTTCGTGATAGAATTGTCCGTATGTTTAGAATTTAGGTTAACGCCTGATCTATGTAGAAAGCTCTAGAAATTCCAACTCAGCAAAGAAACATCTGAAAGCTATGGGCAAACTTACTCTTCAAGCTTCCAGAAGGATATGTGGTCATAGACTGGACTAGTTCCTCGAAAATAAACATTAGGACCCTGTCAGAGTGGGTTCGAAGCACCCGACAGACACAATAGCAGTAGACTGTTGAATTTGCAAACTTAAATAATAGATTCATTTTTCGCAGAAATTGAAGTAGATGGAGTTATTCAAGATATAGAGTGTGAATTCGACAGAGCCTAGAGAAGATAAATTTTAGATACTCTTAAATTAATTTGCATCGATAAAAACATCAAAATGTTTTTTTTTAATTACTCTAAAATTCTGGACAGTAGAAGTAAGTCCTGTTTTTTTTTTGTAGAGCAATAGAGCACTAATTTTGTAGCTTATTCATTTAAGACATTCTAAGCTAAGTCCTGCAATGAATTAACAATATGAAACAATCTGTTCGATTGTAGGATTAATTGTTCATTAAGTCCTACTTTAAGTTTAATTAGTATAACTGAAGAATATATGGATTAAAATTAACTCTAGCATATTAGAAAATATTAAATATCTTTTTTACTGGCCTTTTATTGATCTTAATCATGATATGACAATGCATAATCACTGAAACAATCTATAGTAATTCTAACTCTAAATAGAAATAAAACATCAAATGTTGTCAAAAGCTATATTAATAGCTTGTATATTAATACAACTATATTGTATAATAATAAACTATATTGTATATTGATATGATCTATTGACAGGTATGTGCCTTAACAGTTGACTCCGAAGTAAAATTATTTTTCCATCTCGTACTGAGAATCATTTCTATATAATAAAATAACTAACTGTTCCATTAACAAAGGTTCCTTCACCTAAAATCATCCATTGCTTTTACTAACCATAAAATGTAATTTAACTTCAATTAATTTTAAAATAAGAGACTATCCCAAAAATTTGTAAGTCTGAAGTAGATAAATTAAAAATATATGCCCAATATCGCAGGTATAAAAGCAGAGGAAGAAACAGGTCAAAATATAAATGTTAAATGCAACTTACTCAAATATGTTTCATTTACCTAACTGAAAATAAAGCTCCTAATATAATTCTACCTTATGGAAAATAAATCTTAAATATAAACTTTTATGCATTTTTATTGTTTATTAATTTTTCTCGTAGCACTAGTAGAGACGAATTTTATGTATAGTATATCTTAAAACCCTGCTTGCATGTAATCGATATCAACTATGTGCGCACTCATCTTAAGTTTTCTATAAAACAATTAAGTTCAAAATTTATTATTATTTATAAAGTAGTGGAATATAGAAATTTCTGAATCATGAGGTGCGTTTTTCTTGGTGGATTATATTTTCAAAGCTCTCTATCCGTCTTTTTGTAATTTATGATTAAACAAAAAAAAGTATTCGTTAAAAAAAAAAAATTAATTAATTTTTTTAATCCAGTCCTCTTAAAGCGTTCCACCTGACTAGTAGAAAATCATTCCGTTAGAAATCATCAATAAGAATCAATTTTAATTTTAAAATCATATTTATTTTATGTTTTGTTTCATGAAAATAAACTCGGTTCTTAGGGACTAAGTTGTCCAAAAATATACCCCGTTTATGGAGAAGATGTCCTCTCTAAGCGGAAGGCTTAATTTCGGTTTGCCGAATTTAGTGTGAGCTACGAGATACTAGAAGATGGTACTCGCTTGTGCTGGCCAAAACACATTGATTTAGAGAAAAATGGAAAAAGTGGAAAAATATAATAATGGATTTCTCATAAGCTTACAAAAGTCAAATAGGTAAGCCACTTAAAAACTGAATCTTTCTAGCTTCCCATTTAAAAGTCGAATCCTTATTAGACAAGCTGACGAGGAACCAAAAAAATTTCCAAAACCTGATCTCCACCAAGAAAGATTCTTGCTTATTGTTTCCTAGACAGCCAAGGGTGTCATTAAGGTCAAACTATCACTGCAGAAGTATACTCTATAATATTGGTTCATTTCAACTCAAAGCTTAATCTGTAGGATCCTGGCTAAATTAATACTCTCATTTCTTATAATAAAAGGGCCTCTACTCCTCCAGGACAATGCTCCAGTAACACACATCAAAACAAAAATTTAAAAAGAAAATTTACTAATGTAGGGTAAAATAAGAACATGATATTCAGAAGACTATAATGACTGCAAACTTGAATGTAATTAGTAAGTAAAAAATAGCCTCAACTCGTCGAATATTAAGAAAAATATAAAGAAATAAAGGACAAATGGTAGAATTATTATAAAATGTATTTAATAGCCATTATTTTTTATTGATATATTCCTAATAAAAACGAAAGGATAATTTGTGAGCAAAAATACATTTTATTTGTACTTCTCCATATAAGTATAGGTGACCCTTAATAATTTTTAGCAACGAATGATTTAAGTTTCCCAAAGTAAGATATTGAAGAAAAATTTAACAAATATTTCAACCGGTGGAAATCCACTGAAAGTATTGATTCCCTACGAAGGTAGATAGAACTCTGGACAAAGCTGACTAACCGACAGAGATGATAAAGCGTGTTGATGAGAAGTGATAACGGTTATCCTGTCTGCGTCTTCCGTCCCGGCCGCAGCTAGCCCTGACTTATTGCAGGAGAGAGGGCCACGTGCTTCAGAGCATTCCAACATAAATCCCGAGAGGAAGTGAAGGAATTGGAGTTTTGTCCGAGGGGCTTGCTCTCATAAACGATGAGACAGAAATTCCTACTTTGTACTAAGGGCATTCTTTAAAAATAATCAAAAAGCTCCCTACATGGAAATAAATAATTTGAAGACAAAAAAACAAAAACAACCTGTGTATTGTAAAGAGAGATTTAGGAGTTCTGCCATTGGGCAGCTTCTCCATCAAGCTAAGTTCTTTCTTATTTTTCTGTACTTTTTTATTATATTTATATATTTATTATTTATTTAATTATCTATTTTTAAAAATTAATTTATACTGTGAACATTAATCAGCACATTGCTAGATACAAAAAATGTAGAAAGTAATCAATAATAAAGTTTATAAAAAAAAAAATAAAAAAGAAAAATTGGAAATACATAAACTTATTTTTAGTAACCCATATAGGATGACCAATATATGACATGTTTTCCTATTTAATCTAGACACTTTCTTCCCTACTATTTAAACAATTTAATATGCTTCATAAAAAAAACAACATATCAATCAAAATTATAAAATTTATAGCATATAACAATTTAAAATAAAATTTATAATTACATAACAAAAATTGTTATGGGAGCATCGGAAATAAAACAAATACTCGCCGAAAATGCGTTGTTATATTACTTATAACTAATAACAATTAATAAATAATTATTAATTATTACATGGATACTTTATGATGAACTTGCTGATACTAGAGATCGCAAATTCAGCCCAAAAGGATTTTCGAAAACTCACCAAAAATGAAAAATATCTTGAGAATATCTTGGTGAATTTTGCTATATTTATTTAACAAGCCAAATTCTCAATATATCTTTGAGGAATATCGAAATCATTGGAATACTTTCGTTTCATGTTATAAACGTGAATAATTTTTTTTTCTTAAATAGAAGTGATAAAACATTAATACATTTTTTTTTAAGAATACTTTTCTATTATTTTGTTATCTCTTCCTTTTATTGCCCTATTTACTTTTAGGATTTACGTTTATTGGTTATGTATGTGTGTGTTAGTATGTGAATCAAATTTTTCATAAAGAAAAACTTCTTTGCTTAGATTGTTGACTAGAGGTAAGCATTTGCATTTACAATAAATTTAGTAATTATTTGTAGGAGTAGATAATTTATTTCACCACTGCCCGTAAAATATAGTAATAAAATGTACATTACATGAGAAAAAAAGTACAGATGCAAATTTTCACAAAGTGCAAAATTCGCTTTAATTCAAAATTTCCCCCAGAGGAAACCCTGACAGCCCTAATACGCCTATTAGAAAATTGGCGAAAATGAAATTGCTATTTGTACTGTAGTTTTAGTGAGTTTTAATTCGTAAATCTTAATGTATTCGATATTATTAGACTTGTGAGAAAATTATATAGAAAAAATAGATGATTTTAGTTGGGCTTCGGTCAAGGTAGATCCAAAAAAAAAAAAATACAAATTAAAAAAATGTATTTTTTTAAAAGATTATCTGCCAACGTTTCGGCTTGAACGTGAAGGCGTAGGGGACGTCCTTTCCCTAAGTTCACATTTCCATGACTAAAATGTGAACGTCTGTATGACAGAAGATTTCTCAATGAAATTTGGCTTATCGCTTTTTAATATAAATTGAAAGACTGATTTTGTTACAATGTAAAATCGAAGGAATGGAACCCTAACTAGCTCATTAATCGCATATTTTTTATAAGTGTAGGGAATCACATGGCACGAAAAGTTCAAATATATTTATCCATCACCAAGATACCAAAGTTTAACAAAATTAATTAAAAATCTCGTCTATGTGAAAACTTGACTTCTTTAGGAGAAAAACACAATACATTTAAACCTTTTTTTATTATTATTAATTTTTTCTAAGTTTTTATAAGAGAGACTCAATTTCGTAGAGGAGGTCTGCAGTCACACATTTTCGACAAAATAATAATTCATACATTTTAATTAACAAGGGGAGCGAGGAAAATAAGCAGCCGAAACACTTAAGAAAGCTAATTTGTTTCTCCCAAGAGCGAGGAATCTAAATTACGTTAAAAACCTTATTAATGGTCTTTAAGAATTTGCGATGATTAATAATAACCGAGAGGAATTTCTAAGGGTTGTGCCTCATTTTGGGGTTCAAGTCTTGTCTGGTCTACACTCTGATCAAAAAACCACAACTTGATTGTGAAATTAGTGGTTTTTATAAAGATATTGAGAAAAATTTAAATGACCGACTAAGGGATTTCTATACTCGTGTATAAAGTACATGAAGATAATTTTAGTAGTTTATAGAAGAATTTATTTTAATTTAAGATCACATATTGTAATTTTAGTAGATATTTTAGTAGTTTATGGAGTAACACATCGGGCAAATGTGTTTGCCGCACAGCCAGTGAAACAATTAAATACTGCATGAGACATTTCCAGGTCGTGTACTCTTTTTATTATTTTCTGTGATCAGTAATAGCCTCCTAGATCGTGTCATTTTACACAATTAGATTTCTTTTTATGGGGTTGTTTGGAATCACAGGTCTATGTCAACAGGTCCAAAACCACCCGTGCATTAAAGGAGGAGATTCAACGCTGCATTAACAAAATTGAGCAACATTAATGCGCAATGGTCATGGAAAACTTCGACAAACGTGTGCAATGGCACAATGGTGCATGCAAAGCCGTGGAGGCCATTTGCCCGATGTTTAATTCCATAAATAACCTTATTCTATGTACTTTATCATAATGAAATAACAATAAAACACTAAGAACTTTGTTTTCTTTTCAATTTAAATCTTGCGTTAATTTTACCCCATATAAAGAGATTAATGGACAATATCTAATATATTCTTCCATCTGACCAGGTATACCTTGTATATATATATATATATATATATATATATATAATTTA
>KZ809193.1:54907-67541 GCA_000696205.2 Oncopeltus fasciatus | reverse complement strand
ATATATATATATTTATATGTTGCGCATTGACTGCCGATGGCCATTAGTGCTTAACAATATATAAAAAGCATCTTATACCTTGCAATACCAATCAATTTATGCCTTGCTCTAATTTATGTCTAGCGATTTATAAAAAACAATTTATACCTTGCAGTATACACTAAGCAATGCAAATCAATTCATAACTAGTATAAGAATAAATGTTAATTCAGTCCTGAAGAAAATATCATGCTATATACGAATGCTCGGCTAATGAATAACTTTTATATATGACATAATACTTATTTTCGATTAGATATTACCTGTAAAAAAAAAATAGACAATTACAATTTCATAATTGTATAGATATTTCTATCAAAGTGCTATAATCAAAAGAGGTTAAAGGAAGTTTTATTTATAATAACAATAATATATACAAATTGATAATTATTATACAACTAATTCTAAATAAATTTAGAGGTAACTAGCTGACCTTCGAGTATTCTGAGGAGAGGTTTGTCAAGAATTCCGTCTTGGGAACTGAATAATTAAAAACTTATTTGTTAGTAAAAACTTTTTTTTTTTACTAACGTTTTTGCCTAAATTTCAGCTCTTCATCAGGGAGAAATTGGATGATGAAGAGAGAGAAACTACTGCTCTACAGTGACTAAATCATGAAGTGTCCCATTTGCCCTGATGAAGGCCTGAAATTTATGCTGAAACGTTGGAAAAAAATGTTTAAAAAAACTTTTCTTATAATCACAAAGCTGTTTTCAATCCCTTAGCTCCGACGACCGAATTCCTGACAAACGTCCTGTCATACTTCTAAATTATTTAAAAAAAAAAAAAAAATTATGACAATTTTAAATTCGTAAATTTTAAAATAGATAATGTGCTTGTTATTATTACAATTAATATATAGACCTTAGGAGTGAGTACATTGGGCAACGTCACTAGACTCCCAAGAATACACATCCCCCAAGGAGATGTGGCAGAGTCAGTGAAGAGAGAACTGACATAAAACCGGCCGGAGACGTGTCTCGGCAGCCACAGCCGTCTGATAACGCTTATCGCCTGTTTTCTCAGCCACCCCACAACCACACCCCGCCACCCCTAATGGTCGCGCTCTTTCAACCCCTGCACCGCCTCTATCTCTCGCCCTCCTAACCATTCGCGCTCAGCCAGGAACCTACTTTACCGAGGGGTGGCGAGACAAGAAATGTCTCTCTTTGCGTTTCCGCCTAGGAGGGGGAGGGGGGTGGGTTATAAACAAAACCGGGATAATTCTCCTTGGAATCATTTAAAGAAATGCCGAGCATTTACGTTTAAAATAAATCAATTGTCTGTTAGAAGCTTATTAAAAAAAAAAAAAAAGAAAAAAAAAGAAAAAGAAAAAGAGAATGGACATAGTTGTTAATATTGCACTGTATTATTAATAATCTACTACATATAATTGAACTACCTTTTGCAAATGAATGAGTGCGTATATGTTTGTTTTCTAAGACTAAAACTAGTTGTCAAATATTTTTAATCACCGTTGGCACATTTCAGCAGATAAGAAAATTTGGTTAGTAAACAAATATTTGGCTAAGACAGGCATTTAAAAGGGACAGAAAATGGGTACTCCCTTTTCACCTACTAACTCATTTCCACCCTTCTCAACTGTATTTATTAAATTAATCTTATGTTTACAGACAAGTATGATAATAAAAAAAAAAGAAGAAATATAATAAAGACACCCAGGATAAAATATACACAAAAAATATTATATCATAATGTCAAGTGCCTTATAACCATTAATGAAATAGAAGGTATAATTGTTATTATTCACTGATTGTTATTAATTTACTACTTAATTTTATAATCGGAAAACACAAAGGAGGGTGTTCATTCATAAATGATTATATGCACAATTATTATACTGTTATATGTTACGTATTAAAATAATTTTATACATAGCTCCTCATCATTCTATCAATGTCTAAACATGTTGCTGCCATCTATTTTCTATGGCTGGAAGCTACGTGATGATCGATTGGATTTTTTTTTTTTTTAAATTAAAGCAATATATATAAATATAATATAAAGCAATATATAAATATATTCGCGTAATGGCTGAGTTGATGAGTCGAAGATCGACCAGGAGATGAGGACTTTCGAAATGAACGGCTAGCTAAAAGAACCACACCATCATTTACAATCAATAACATAAATGTTAGCCAACTTGAAAGATTAAATCTTCAATGAACTTATCATCCTATTTATCATTCTTCTTTAAAACATATGTTTCTAAAGTAAAATTATTCAAAAATAATTAACTCACAAAAGATAAATATATATTGCCGTATTGGCTTTTTACAATTCCAAACACTATGTCCATTTTTACTAGTAATAATATTTTAATCTATTATCACAATTTCATCAGCTTAACGTCCACTAAGTATTAAGTGCCTCTCCAAGATATTAAACCCCTTTGAAGGCAATTAATAAAAAAATTAATAATCCGGCCCACGAATTATTTTCATAAAACCAAAACATTTTAAACTAATATCAATTTATTATTACCAATGTATTTAAGTTTCATAATTCATTATTAATTTAACTTGAATCAAATTATACAATTGGTTTCAATGAATGGGAATTGTTTTTATTATTCAAGTCTAACTTTCACGTATTAAAATTTAATAAAAGCATTGTTATTTTCATTGGATTGATAAGAACAGATACATCATATTTATGTGTTATTTAATGTACATTATTTGTTGCAGATTATTTATTTTTTCCCATAAATGACGCTCTACATTAATTTTCTCATGAAAACAATGTTATGTTAAATTTTAGAAAATTTATTTTTGTTCCATAGACCTAAAAAAAAGTTTGCATCTATGGTTACATCAATAACGTTGTAAAATTATCATTTTTAAAAATTTATTTTCAACACTATCGAAATGTTTTTACACTATGAAACACTATGAAAGATTTTAAAATTTATTCACAGATTAAATTGATTCAGCTGCTAAAGTTGCAACTGGTAAGGATCGACATTGATGAATATACTCGGTGTTGCAGACCTAGCAACACTAGGTCACTCGAGCAATGTGTCGATAGAAATAATATACACATATACACATTTTTATATCAAAAAAGGCTGAACAAATGTTAAAATTAGGTAGAATTTCAATGCATTCGGAAAGAGTGTGAAGCCATTCATATAAAAGAGAAACGTTTCGACGACGTATTTATTAATTAGCAGTATGTAATTTATCTTTTCTATTTATTTATTCCCAATAAGAATTGAAAAAAAACAACAATGAAACAAACAATTGTAAATATTTTAAATAGTGCTTTAGGAGTACTGCTATTGGGCAGTTTCTCCACCAAGCGAAATACACGCTAGNACAATTATGATCATTACAAAAAGATAATAATAATAAAAAATGATTATAACAAAATAAGTATAAAATATGTCTTATCAAATTTTTATTTTGAAAATTGTGTATGTTGAACATTATTATTATATTAGTACATATTTATTATATACTATGAGAGCACATTGCAAGATGCACGCTGTGTAGGATGTAATTTCTAAATAAAATAACCCCTCAAAAAAAATGTATTTATAAGATAGTAAGGGTAGTAGCTTAAATTGTTGAAAATTTCAATCAGTAGGTGTACTTTTATGTTACAATAAATTAACTTCAATTTATCTTTGTTCTTAATTATTATTGACCTGTAGTTCGTAATAATAATAAATACTACAAAATGAGTACAAGTTTCAGCGCTAACAAACTATAGCTCACTGAAATTCCATATACGAAAGAAGTTTCGTAGGTGACCAGTCGAACTGGACACAATCCTCTCCTTTTCTCCTTCTACCGTCTCCAGCTCCAAGAAAGGATACATAGGAGTACACTACCTCAATGGGGATCTCAAGCGGAGGATGGGTCCTCAAGCCAGGCATGGGAAAAGGTCGTAGGAATTGAGGATAACAGCGAATCTTCGATAGGTCCTCGTCTTTGGGATCAGGCCTTCTCGGAGCGGGAACAGGCTTAAGGAGAAATTAGAGTGAGGCGAAATCAATTCCAGCCCAAACGGTATTTCAAATATCAATTTTAATAAATAAAAGCACGTAAAAAAAAAAAAAAAATTGACATATCTTTTTTTTTAGAAGAGCGCGAGAGAAATTTTATGTACAATAGAAAGTACAACCAGATGTAAAAATATAGTTTTTTTTTTTTTTTGCGAGAAAGGGATGACGGCTTTGCCGAGAGTATTCGTCCGTGTCTTCGCAGAGCTGAGTGTTCGATACCGCCTTGGGCAGGCTTTTGTTCGAAAATAAAAACCAGATAAATGCCATGGGAAAAAATAAAATAAAGAAAAATAAATTTAGGAAAATGTTGCAGGAACAGTCTGCATGATTGATCTGCAACATTTACCTAAATTCTTTATATAATGATATATAATTGAGCTCACTAAAGGGTTAATCAGCATATATATATATATATATATATGTAAAATGAAACACTCGCAGCTGCAATATGTAGCAACCAAGAACAGGCAATCAAGAACCCAAGGAGAAAAATTTTAGTTTCGGTGATCTCTCGCCCTTCGTCGGTGAGATCACTTCTCAGTCTTCACTAGACAGCCTAGAAAGTTGTACTAGAGTCTCTTTTTACTCCTCACCTTGATGACTATATATTGCAGCCGCGAGAGTCTCATTTTATATTTATATATATAAGTTTGCTTCAGGTATATATATTTATTGTAAAATTTCTACTGTTCCTTTACATTTACAGTGATATTTGTACTATTATATTACAATTCCATTTATCTACCACAACCAAACACATGGTGGATAAAATTGGTTTTATCACTTAAAAAGACATTTGGCCTGCATTTGATTCGAATAATTAATTTCAATCTTCATGTATCTCATAAGGTTTTTATAATTATTGTAATCGTGTTAGAAAAAGACTATATCTGAACTCCTAAAAAAAAAAAAAAGAAAAAAAAAAAAAAGAGATCAATTTAATTAAAAAGTGAAGAACGCGTTAATTAAGATAGTAACCTGGTCGGTGTAGGTAAAATTGTAGTTCCCATTTTATTGTTAAATAATAATGTAAGCTTATTCCAGAAAGCAATTTTCCGACTCATGTGCCGAGGGAAGTGTTTATAGTAGAAATCGTTCTGTCACTCAGTGAGGGAGAAAAGGGGGTTAGTGAGAGACAGAGAGAGAGAGAGAGAGAGAGATATATATATATATAGGCGGTAGAGAGAGGGTGGGGAAAGAGAGAGAGAGATAGAGAGAGAGAGAGAGAGAGAGAGAGAGAGATAGGCGGTGGGGGGAGGGTGGAGAAAGAGAGAGAGCGATAGAAGGTTAGCGTAAATAGAGAGAGAGAGAGGGGGCGATAGTAGAATCCGCTTAAGCTTATTTCTAGGGGATATCCCACAAAAACTACTCCTCAGTAATTAAAAAAGCCAGCTGTTGCATCCGGCTCAATGATGATCGGCATTAGCATACATTTGCATCTTTATAACATCATCGTTCTTATCAGAATTTTTAAATTACCAAAATTTGATATCCTTTTTATCTTATTAATTAGGGTTATTCACGATAGGGAATAAATTAATAGCAGCTCCAATATAAGCAATAATAAACAATACTATTATTAATATCAGATGATTTTAGTTGGGGTTCGGTCAAGGTAGATCCAAAAAAAATATTGTCATGGAAATGTGAACTTAAGGACAGGAAATACAATGTAAGCCGAAACAAAAAAAATATTTATTGTTGCAGTAAGAAAATTTGTTTATAACCAATAACTGTTATTTATTTAATTTGATGTCTAATATTTATACAATTTTCTGTTAAAAAGAAGGAAAAATGAATAAATACTTCAGCTTGAAGTTTTCATTAATTAAGAAAAAAATAGTCCTAATTTATTTTTACAAGCATAATAAGTTACTTGTGAGAAATTATTGTATACAAAATTCTGAAAACTTGATTCATCTACATAAGTGACTAAACATTTAATTAAATTGTACATAGGCAGAAGTCTGAGAGCGGAAGGCGAGTGTTAAAGCGAAATTATTTTAATGCATTCAAATGATCTAGAGTTTAGTTGACTAAGTTGAGAGTTAAACGGAAGTTAGAACTTGTTCTTGTTGATCCAGGCTTGAATTTAAGGGACAACAGTTCTCGGCAATGTTTATGTAATTAATTTATTTTACTGGTCATGAGAAGTTTTATCAAAAATGTTAGCAGATGGCAGGAACATATGAAAGGAGAAAGATGATCTAATGTAATAGCAACTTCCTTTTGTACTAAAATGTACAACTAATGCATACATATATATATAATATGTCAAATTTTATAAAGGTGACTAAATAAGCATTAGAATGTTCTGCATTATATATACAATGTATGTATAAAACGTTGACTTATGTATATATATATATATATATATATGAGTGAGTTTTCAATTATATTATCACAAATTCNAACAAACACACAATATATATATATATATATAGAAGTATATATTACTTTACTTAATATGCTTTTAAAAAAAATTATATTTCCAAACCAGTCCGGAAATTCACACTGATTCTATTTTCCTCAGAGATCTCTCCAGACATCACTATCGTGAAAATATAAATTTATTTATATTTTGTTTCTTATTTGTATAGTTAAGAAAAAAATATTCTTTAATATACTGGGTTACCAATGGTTTCCATCTTGAGAGCTATCGTTGACATAACTGATTCCGGTACTTTGAAGAGCCGTCACAAGTACATAAACATAAGGATCCTTTTCCTTCTTCTCTGGACTACAGAAGAAGGACGTGACCTTCTCTCCAGCTGAGAGGATGGCTGCCTGCTGATAGAAATCGGCACTATCCAATGAGAATCTCATTAGTCTAGGCGCTAATTGACTAGGATTCAGCAACAAAACTAGAAATCAGTAGCCCCTCCCCGTGATTCCATCCGAACTGCAAACAAGTCTCTGAATGGGCTAGATCTACCGGCTCACGTAGTGCCCTAATTCACGGGGCCCATCTCAACAGAAGGCGTTCTCACTAATGATGGCCTTCCTCTTGTACGAGCCTTGTATATATTTCAAGGGCTTGAAGCCCGCTCTACCGGCTGAAAACTTTATCAGTTAATCTAGCAGCAGACACAACCACACCGACAGCAACTTATTCATGACGCCAGATAAAATGATTTGCTTCACTTCCAGACTGACTTTTTTTGTGAGGTTTTTTAACGCAGCAGGAGCCCTTACAAGCAGATTTAATATACAAATTATGCATATACACATAAACTCTTACGTTTAAGTAACTCAATTAACCTAGTTATAAAAGTCTGTTGATCTTTTGGACGGACCACATTTTTATCTTCTCTGGTGAGTAGAAAAGGAAAAAAATATCTTTCACATTTCAAAGAAAAAATTCCGAATGCATGAATTCCTCATTAGTAAATTTTATTACAAGATAAAAACGGAAAAATGCTTCCACGTACCAGTCAAGCTTAGTATTTAAAAGCTAGTAAAGATGAAAAAAAAAAAAAAAAACAAGAAAAAACTTGGGCCTAAGAAAATGGTGGCTACCTTGCGGGCAAAGGTATTATAACTACCATAATATGACAAGAAGCCGGAACAAGGACCGACAAGACAACACACGCGAAAAAGCTCTAGGTTCAGTTGAAGAGGGCGATCTCTACCGTTGCGCAAAAATACTTCTAGGACTGTCATACCTTCTATTATCCGTCTTCATTGGTTTCTGCAAACCATATTCTGTTGGCGAGCGCTTTCGGACATTATCCATCCTCGTGGCCGAATACATGCGTTCACTGTCACTGTCTGTATTTAACTTGAACGCATGTATTCGGCCAAGAAGATGGATACTGTCCGAAAGCGCTCGTCAACAGAAGATGATTAGAAGAAACCAATGAAGACGGACAATGGAAGGTATGACAGTTCTATATTCATTGGTGGTGGAAATAACCTTTTAGACTACTTCCAGGAGTCTGAGGGAAGATGCACCGAAATGCATCCGCACCGAAATGCATCCGCAACGAAAGAGCATAATGGCTCATGGTTCTAATCCATTTTCCGTAGACAGGAATCGGAATCTTACTCTGGGTTTCCATTCTTGTTGCCTGAAGATCATAATAAGCTCCTGCTGTTTCAGTCCTTCCCAATCATACATGTCGTCTGAGGAGAAAATTACCATAAAAACTTTTCACAAATCTCTCGTCATTTGACAAAGATGTTATAAGTTGTGGCTATGATTACATCTTTTGAAATGATAATATGACAACAATGATAACATAACAGGCATATTGTAATAATAATAAAATGATAACAGGCAAGTCAACAATATTATGTAAACGTATAAATTTATATTTTAGGTTACGTAAGTGCAGATTGTAAAAAATGTGAATAGGCTCCTTTTATTCTCTTTCTTTTTTTTTTAATCCAGACATTTTTCTTTTTCAATGAAGTATAGGTATGCATTTAGAGTAGTACTTAAAAAAATACAAGTATTCAATTTTGTTTTTTATTGCTTGTAATATTTAACACTTTAAGTAATTTGGTTATAAACTGAAGCCAGTAACATATAATTTTAGTTTTTCTTTAAGTAAGAAAATCTTTCCATGATAAATTCATTTCTAACTCTTATTGAATTCTCATAAAAATAAAGCAATACTTAATAAAATTTAAAGTTATTATTAAATGTCTTAGGCATTAATTTTTTTTCCCAAATGAAAATTAGCATGTTAATTTTTTATACAGTAGTAAAAGTGTTCGTTCATGCCATTGGCTTTACTAATTGGACCAATTAGTATCTAGGGGTTTTTCCTTAAAAGTTAAGTGTGCTTACATTTTTTTTTCAATAACACTAAATTAAATATTCTGGAGTATTATTTAATTTAGTGTTATGAAACTCAACATAGAATACTTTATTGATAACACTGGGGAACACATTTTTTGTTGAGTTAGATCTGACACTGTTTTCTTACTAATTGTTGGCGTCTAAATCTGAAAATAACCTCAGATTTTGTCTATCACGTCAACTTTTTAAACTACAGAATATCCTCAAAAATCATACATTTAAAAGAACATAAAGTAAAAAAAGTACCAATATACAGTTTACTAAACATTTAATGTAAGTTAAATCGAGTTTACACATAAAATTGTATAATTACTGAACGGTACTTAAAAATTAAGATAAAATTTTGCGTATGTAGCTTTTTCTGGAGTGTTTAGTTTGTGTACATTCGCGTTTGACGCTCCAACAATTGTCAGCCATCATATGTACGTCCCATCTACCTTGATAACTTGCTTCCTTGGCACTCAAATCTTGATGGAAACGCTCACCCTGCTCATCACTCAATGCACCAAGATTATCCGGGAAATTAGCAAGGTGGCTGTATAAAGAATGCAATTTAATGCTCATGTTGCAAATCATAGGTATACCAAATGGAAGCTTTGTACGTGTTCCCTTGGTCCACATCCTTAAACCCTCAACACACTGTTTACACACTTTATGAGGTGCCCATGCTTTATCTTGATCACCAAGTTTCACTTTAAAATAGGCATAATATGTTTGTCTGACAAATGTACCGATGTTTGTCATTTGACTAGGAATGGTAAAACCGCCACATATATAACAAAACGAATCGGGGCTGTTTCGCACTTTTGACGTGTAGGAGCAGAGGTAGCCATAAGAAAACGTTTCAGTACAAACACACTATGTAGTTCTGTACACTTCCGTAACAAAATACTAAATACTGCTTACCGACACACAACGTTTCACCACAATATAACAGACGTAACTAAGCAGGCAGTTCTAGACCAGCATGCACATAGAAACCGAACATGACGTAATAAAGGAAAACTAAAAACAGTTTTGATGCCAGCTTGCCCAATTTTATGGAAAACAGCTAAAAAATCTAGCTCAACAGAAATTGAGTTTTAAATTGTTTCTCAGTAATAATAATAGGAAGACAATTAAATGATTAAGAGTAGCAGTTTATCTTAACTATAAAGTTTTATATTTCTGTCTAGGAGCCAGAATCAGTTACTTTTCACAGAAAAAGTTAACAAACTGGCCCGGAAAGAAGGAGATCTAGGTTCGAGCCCAGGCTGTGACAGATAGATCTTTTATTCTATTCCCTCGCATTAATTGCTTAAAATTTATGTAAGATAATATACCACAACAAAATTAATATTTATAAAAAAAAAATAGAGTCTCGCATATGAGAAGAAACGGAAAAATAGGATAGCGGTTTCTTTGCAACCTACGCATCTCGCATATAGACATAGCGCCAAATCATTCAAACTATCCTAATAAAGGTCAAATAAAGAACTGAAAATTATTTATAAACTTCATAAACATATAATTTGTGGACCGTTATTTACCAATTTCAAACCATCGAGAGTGAATGTTCACCTCGAATCCTTAGTTGTAACTGGGATAATTACTGGTCATAAACGACATAAAATTACACATGTATCGCTAAAATAATAACTACGGTGTACCTTATGTGAATAAATAATATATAACTAACATCGGGGTTACAATGGAATCTGGAATGAGATTTTTTTTTTTTATATGACGATCGAGTGGTCGTAATACTCCCTTAAACTCAACGTAAATTGAAACTTAGAACTCATTGTTTATTTCAGCAACGATAATAAGACAATAAATATGATTAGTGGTATGTTAATAATCTCACAGAGGTGATTCATACTGAAACAGAATAGAAATTGCCGCATGGTACTAAAAAAAAAATCCTGTATTATCAGTGTCACACGATTAGGAGTAAAGGCTAACCTAAAGCGGGATACATAATTAAAAATATAAAAATTATTATCAAAACATAAGATATAAGAAATACATTCTGCTCATCTAAGACAAAGAGCTTATTTCTAACCCAAAACTTGATTAGAAATATTTTCACAGTTTGTAAAGCCTTAATGGCTTTACAATAACTTTCTTAATTTTTGAATGGTAAACTGATATTCAGCAAACTATGACCAAAGTAGCTCCGTGTCTGATGAGAAAAATATATTTCATTTATTTAGTCAGTCATGAAAATGGGATCCAGGTGACACGACGTCCCTTCTCGCCATCAGGATAGCCCTGAAGATGGCATACAATGTAAGTCGAAACGTTGGCAGATAATTAAAAAAAAATACACATTTTTTAAAATTGTATTTTTTTTATCTATCTTTACTGAACCCTAACAAAAACATCTAAATATAATTCATTTAGTGCATGATGTATAAAAAGCATATAGAATTAAATAAAATTCAATATTTTCAGGAACGAAGACTATTTCATTTTGAAGCAATATGGAAAGTCAATTTTTAGCATTGTATTTATTTTTACTATTTTAACGTCTAATCTCTTTCAAAAACAATGGTCCCACTCTCAAAGCCAGTGTCCGCAGTCAACCCGTTACTCTACAGCAGTTGCAAAAATTGTTGGTTTTCCTTATTCCTTCCAAACAAAATATTATTTGTTGTATACCTCTAAACTAGCAGAATATATCTATCTGTAGAGGGTTATTTTCATTCGGATGGTCTGTATACTGCTCTGCACCCACCGATAGATAACTTCCACCATATCAATGCCAATTTTCAGATATATTTTTGTTCACGTAGGCTTCGACGGTCGTCAGAGGTATTTACCGATTCTTCTTCCGGGTTGGACCGTGTCAAATTGTTATTTGCCGAGCTTTCGCACATCATGTGATGGCTTCTTTAGGGCTGAAAAGAGAATGAGAGTTGTAAAAGAGAAATTTTTAAAATCCAGGTGGTATGGATTTTAAAAATCTCTCTTTTGCAACTCTCATTCTCTTTTCAGCCCTGAAGAAGCCATCACATGATGTGCGAAAGCTCAGCAACTATCAACAATTTGACACGGTCCAACCCGGAAGAAGAAACGACAAATACAGATATATTCAATAAATTTACCTCATTGAGGTTTTCTCCCGAGAGAACCGCACTAGTCAACCTTCCCAGCCTTCCAGTATAACCCGAGCGTAACCTCCTGCCGCATTCAGCCAGGCCTGGGGAATATTGGCGGGATCAGAGGTCTTGTCGGCCCACTTAGTTAGCATCTAAATAACGGAGAGAGGCTCGGTTAATTCTAGGCTTAGCGCCGTGGGGTTTCCTCTTGACTGCTGGCGGCGGTGTTACAAAGCGCCACCGGTGGGCCCGAAGAAACTCTAACGGCTCAGCGCTCTGCTCATCGGTGGCTTATTAAACACCTTCTGATGACTGATTGCTGGGGAAGGCTCCTCGCTTGATTAGCTCATCTGCTTGATTCACGGTCCCTACATATCATATATAACCTCCCTTTGCTACTATTATGTTCCCCCCAACCTCAATTTAGAATATATGTCAAAAATAAATTAGTTAAATTCTAAAAGTCCTCCCCACTGGTAAGGAAGTACACTATTTTTCAAATAAATTATCTTCTCATAATTTCAAAGTACGAAGATATAAATGTAATTTGCGCAGGACCAATTTATGCTCCCAAAAAAGATAGTAGCAGTGGAAGCACACAGGAGTGGATAAAATGAGGAATGATATATATATATATATATATATATATATATATATATATATACTCTTAAAATA
>KZ809193.1:44466-54714 GCA_000696205.2 Oncopeltus fasciatus | reverse complement strand
TTGGGGTTCGGTCAAGGTAGATCCAAAAAAAAAAAATACAAATAAAAAAAAAAAGTATTTTTTTAAAAAGATTTAAACTGCCAACGTTTCGGCTTACATTGTAAGCCATCTTCATGGCTGTCTATCACGAGGACGAGAGAAGACTTCCTGTTCCTAAGTTCACATTTCCATGACAATCCTCTCTCGTCTTCATGATGACAGCCCTGGAGATGGCTTGCATTGTAATTGTAAAACGTTGGCTTTTTTTTTGGATTAACCTTAACCGAACCCCAAATAAAATAATCTAATTACCAAGAAATTATTTGCTCTTTAGTTTTTAGTGTTATTTGATTCGTTTTAGTCATTTAATATACCTATTTTTATAACCTACTCTAAATATATTTGGAATTATATTATTTCAAAGTATTTATTTGAGATATTCATATAATTATTGAGCAGAGAAGCTGCTTCATGTTCGGTGTACACGTAATGACTGATTTTGTATTTAAAATATTCTACGTTTATTTAATTTTATTAATATTGGAAAGTAATGCTTCCAAGTCTGAAATTTATTGTTAAGTGAAATGATTAATCCCATTGGCTACTCGTGCATGAATTACCCGCGTATGTAGGGCAAGTAACTTTAGCCTAACGGACCGCATGAGGGTGTAGCTGGTAATATTCAATTAAATCTGCCTGCCATCCGTTCCCTTTCAGGATTCCACTCGAAATACTGATTGCGTACAACTGGATGCAGGGTATGTGATTAAATTTGGTGGGTCATAGGTGGGCTCTTGCCATTTCTCGCTCCATTGGCTCAGCCCAGTTTCGCGCCGTAACTCACCCTTCATCAGTCTCCCTAATAATTATTTACGGGATCTCTCTAGAAGCGATAAACCCGCAGTGTTACAGGCATTTCGGGCTCATCGGGTCCTGTAAATATCTTCTTGATCACTTTGGCCTCCGAGGACTCCAGGAATAGTCAGTAAAATCTGTAAGTAAAGCTACTTTTTACCGAGGATTCGTCCATTATGTGATGGCTCCTCCAAGGCTGAATGGATAAAGAGGAAAAATCACAAAATCAGGAGCAAATGATTTCATTTTCAATTCTTCCTCGAAGGAGCCATCATAGGATGTGCGAAAGGTCGAAGAAAAACACATTTTCGACACTGCCATTCCTAGAGGAAGAATCTATTAACTTCATTACATAAACATGTTCTTAACCGAATTTAGGCATTTTGCTTCCGTTTAACTTTTTTGGTAAGTTAATTGTAAACATAAACTAATAAATAAATTACTAATTTCTAGAAGATATATTTCATATAAATCCCAATTTCACCTTAAGGGATTTTGTACGAAAGAGTGTTAACTAATTGAAGCTATGTCATTTAAATTATAGTCAGATTTTTAAAACTTCACCTGAAAATACTTTGACATTTATAGGAAACTCTTTGTTTTATCAATTAAATTATGATTTATATTTATTTTATTTAAAAAAACAAACCGCCTAATTCTTTATCGAAAAAAATTTGTACCAAAAATTAATAAATATGATTCTTTAACATGGATGTTCGTTGGCCGTGGAGAATTATACTGGAGAAATTAGTCAGGGTTTTGGTCAGAATCGGAAAAAATAAAATACTCCAAAATTGTTGGATAATTATTTTATTGACTTAACTTATGAGTCATCATCGAGCTGATGTATGTGTGAATACACCCCTGCAACACTTATAGAATTATTGATTGAAATGAACATAACAGAGATGAGGTATGTTATATGACAGAAAAAGATTTACAGATTAAACTAAACAATAATAATATGAATCAGTGTAAGTTATAAATGTCAATGTTTAGTATAAAAACTTTAAATGTACTGATGGTGATGTCTGATGAGATCTCCTAGTGAGATTTACGGTCACATCTCAGACTCCAGAACTAAACTGAGAGACAACCTGTGAAAAGGGGAGGGGAGGGGGGTTGTCGATACACTTCAAAGGTAGGTAACAACAGTCATTCGGCTTCGCCCTTGGAAGAGTTATGGACGATAACCACCCCTCGGGCAACAGGTATATCTGTATGTTATCCTTTATGATGACCTCCGATACTTAATCAAATATATTTAGTTCACTGCTTTTAAAATAATTCATTACTGGAAGAGAAGATTATCATGAATTAGGTCTTCGTAGAACTACCAAGACCGAATTCCAGATAATCCTCCCATCATAAAACTTGACGGCAAACTAATTCACCTCCTAGTTCATTACATTAATTATTTTATTTTAATCAATTCACGAATAATATATTTAAATATCCACCAAAAATATCAGTGTAATAATTTTTTTAGCCAATAAACCAATAATAAACCTGTCCTTTTCCTAATGATATAACAGATTTATCAACTTATTTTATGTAATTTGCTCAAGAATCAAAATAATTTAAACTTAGTACAGTATTTTACAATAATCTCTGCCCATATATAATTACTCGTCACGTTACTTCTACCCTAATTTCTTAAAATTATGGCACAACTTATATTTTTCAACAATTTTCGTTGACTTGGTAGCAGATGAAATTTTTTCACATTCACACACACACACACAAAGACATATTTGCATCATCAATTAATTATTTATCAGAAATATGTCTTAATTTATAACATTCAAATTTGATGTATACCATATAACCCAATCTGTTATTTAATATTCGCTTATGTTTATGGAGCGATTTTCATCTCCTATCACTATTAAAGGCATTTCATGATTAAATCTCTTTTTAATGTAAATTATTCTCATCAAAAATTTCTAAATATTTCACTTAGCATTTACAGCTAATTTCTTTTAGCTTTGCATTACTCTATTAACTATAAATTTCCAAAGATTAATTAAAATTATTTAATACAAACTATATAGTTCTTATTATAATAAATAATGCTAAACATATTATTTTATATACTAATGAAGAATCAATCTACTCAGCTTTGTATAATATCGTAGCCTATTTTTTACTAATACAATACCATTCAAATAAAACTAATTAAAAGTCAAGATTAAAATTATTCTGTCCAATTTTATGATAATAATCTTCATTTACAAAAAAANATTTATTTATTACATTCTTTTAAATTAAAACACTTTGTAATTTGATCACCAAAATGAGTTTTAAAAAAATTACTTTCAATGTCTATTACATGAGGAGAAAATGTGACCAATGACATTAGTCTCAATCTTATAATATTAATTATTAAAAAATATAAAACCTCTTATATTCCATCAACCATATTTGGAAAAAGTGGGAGAGCTTTAGATGATTTAAGGTTATGGCCGCAGGTATTCCATTCACAAAACCATTAGGCTTTTATGTGACTAAATATCTGACAAAGTGCGCGGTGAAACTGGCTGCTAACAGCGATTGCCAAAAGGCAGTTTGACTTACTGTTCCCTACAGGGGGTTGGTATTCGGGGGTGCGAGGATGGCCGGAGATAAGGATCCTCTAGGGGTCGTTAGAGTGGGGGATGGTTCCGCCATCGGATATCACTTATCGACACAAGAGAGTGGCCACACACCGCACCAAGGTAGAATTCCTATTGGCCGAGGGCCGTGCCGACACTGAAGATAGGCCCCTCCGAGAGACGTAGGCTCCAGCAACAATCGACTGCATGCAGGCATAGAATGCTTTCCGCATTTACCTTAATCTCCTCTCTTTCAAAAATCAATTTGGATATCGATTTCATGCCTCCGTAACTCAGGAAAATCATGAATAAAACGAGTTATTAAATTTTCTTCTGACGAAGTATCAGTCTAAATAAAGATTCTTTCTATAGATGCAAAATATTTTCCTACACATGAGAAATTAGTCAGGGTTCCGGCCAATATCAGAAAAATAAAATTATTGGCAATTTTTAGTGCAAGAGAACAGTATAAAAAATCCAACTGTACCTGGCTGGTAACAGGCCAGTTACATTTTTTATTCTGTTCCCTTGATACTAAAAATTGTTAAAATTTAAGTGTGATTATACACCACAAAAAATTTATAAAATTTAAATTTAAAAGTAAATAATGAGAGTCATTTAAACAGTTTGACAATGTCAGCTCCTCTGAGCATAAGACGATATATTCGTCTGTCTCGGAAATTAGACTCTTGACAATAGTGCGGGGAATTTAATAACTTATCAGACTTTTCTCGGTAGCGTAAATGGTAATGCACCGGCCCGGAAAGCAGGAGATCCAAGTGCGAGTCCTGGCTGGGACAGTTAGATTTTTTATTCTGTTCCCTTGCAACTAAAAATTGTTAAAATTTACGTTGGATTATATACCATAAAGAATTATAAAAAATAAAATTATTGGGTAATTATTGTATCATTGGCAACAATTCGAATCAACTTACAGTGCGATAATGATGTTATAGGGAGATCTCCGAGGGAGGTTTGTGGTCACATATTACTGTAAACTAGTTTTTCAGGCACACACGCACACAAAGTATTTCGATGATTAGCCAGACATTGCCATTATTTCATTTCCATATAACCTTTATATTTCATACTAAGTTTAAAGATATTTTAGGAACAATATTTAAGAATAATAATAATATTTTTCAATTTAATTAATTGTAAAAAGCAATCCTCTAATTCTTTCCTTCCGTACATACAAAAAACCAGCCTCAGTGGCCAGCAATTTTTATTTTTAGGTTCTCCACTTTGCAAAACAAAATTAGTCATATCGTCTAATGTATTTCTATCATTATTGATAAATCTGAAATCTACTTGGCTTACATCTCTTTTGCGTGGTGGACTTTGATTTCTCTTTATTGATTACATTTCTTATCATCTTTCGACTTTCAAGATGCCAATCAGTGTATTTATTAGGTTGGCTTTTAAGAAGATGGCTAAGTGAATACAAATTAAAAAAAAGTAACGAAACTCATGAAAAATGTATTTTAAATACATATTTCCACATTAAAACATTAGGGCAGCGATTTTCGGCTTGGTTAGAATCAACAGAATTAGACGCTAAAGAGTGGAGTCCCAAAAGAGTAAATGAAATGTTCATTCATCCCTAAATACATTCCTCGCTGGAAAAAAATATATATGCATTATATTATAAGATATGGTACAGTATGATTTACTATAAACTATACTAGTAGAATAGGTTTGTCGCCTGCAGTGCCATCTACTAGCTCTGACGAAGTATTGGAAAACTGAATAACCCTCGGGCGTTCTAAACACACAACAATTTTAGTGTGGAACTCGAATGAAGAAATTTAGAATTTCTAAAGATTTTTCCTCAAAATTATTCAACTTTTAATTCAAAATACCCTTGCATGCAGAAAAAAAAAATTAAAATAACTTATTTTTAGTTTAAAAATATTTTGATCTGACAAAAAGGGGTGAAGACTTAAGGACATCAATCAATGCCTTTTAAGGGAGGTAATTATTTTTTCGAAGAGATATTTGCCGATGAAAATAATGGGTTCGTCAAATGTTAGAGGGTTTTGGATCACAATGCCCAAATAAGTTTGTCGTTGATAATAGAAGAACTATTTATCGCGAGTGATTTTAATTTTGTTGCTAAACGATGAATAAACAAACAATTTGGTCTGAAAGTCTGCAAAGAAAAATTTGCCGGAAGAAAAGAGACATATTTATGTTTTCATGGTGTATGTGAGGGCGTTGCCAAATCATGACTGAAGCAAAATGTTAAGGACAATTTTGTTACATGCCAATGGCAACCTTTATATACTGTAGACCATTTAAATTTTAATTCAAATATGAAAATATGATGAAAATTACAACGGAAATTTATTTCTTATCAAATTAATTTTTAAAATTTTTGGAATTGTAAATAACAGATATGATTATTCACTGTCTTACATGTTATATGATCAAAAGCAATACAGTCATGCAGTTTAAAGGCTAAAATTGAAGACATCATGTACGGTAGTGTATTAAAATAAATGGAATGGAATATATTGAAATGTAGACGGTTCAAACCATATGAAACCAGAACAAATAAATATTCAAAATAATAATTCTCTCCCCATAGGGAAGCTTTTGAGAATGGTGTACCTTTATTTCCAAAAGGAGATACGATACTTTATGTAACAAAAAACATATTAAATGTGTACATCATGTAAGAATTTAGTTAATCATTACATTGATCATAGGTATACTAACTATATCTCAAAGTAAGACAAAGGACCAATACATGAGCTTTAAGGAAAATCTGGCTTGTGAAACAATGGTGCCACTTTTTTCTTTCTTAGTCCTATAAGGACTATAATTTATAATCGTAATATCTTCTTCTGTTATTCAATTTATGACAATCTTTATAAATTTAAATATAAAACGACTAAAATATTACATTATAAAATAATGATATTAATTGTGGTATGCAATCCCACGTTATATTTTATACAAAAAATGAAAAGGGAGTCAGAAAAAAAAATCATACTACCTCAGCCGGGACTCGAACCCGGGCCTAACTTAATAGAGGCTAATTAGACATTTAATAAGAAAAACAATGAAAAGAATGAAGATGAATGTATACTGTGATTGTTCCAGTGTAAGTGATTTATTTCTAATGTTTATCTAATGTTTTAATATTTTTTTGGCTAAAACTATAGCTATTCTTTATCAAGTAATCAATGAACTAAATTTATGTAGAAAATAATAAAAATTAAATTTCTGATAAATTTGTAGCTGATCCACATGAAAGTGTGCTCACTCAGCCGTTGTTATCACTTTTACTTTACCAGCTGATGGAATTCCCCAACTGGAACGCGGAAACGGAGATAATGGACGCTGGAGAAGTCACCATGGTGAAAAGTTGTCTAAAGTATGTCTACTATTGGCCATTCACTCACGATATCAAATGTTATTATTTTATTTTCTAATGCCATGCCCCCAACCATTGTGTATAAAGATAGGAGAGAAGGAGAGAACTCTAAATAATACTTTGGAATGATGTGTTATTTATATTTATATTTACAAGGCTTGGAAACATATTGAAAATCAGAAATAATGATGTCCTGATTGAATCTATCAGCTATTTATCATTATTTAATTTCCTTAAAAAAAATTTCTGTTATGACAAATAGTTAACCCTTTTTAAAAAATTAATCAAAATTCGTGTCAAGGTGAATACTAAATAGTGCATTAATTAAATTAGTCACCTGACTTAGTCATGAATATGGGATCCAGGTGAAATGAGGTCCCCTCTCGCTTTCATGATAGCCCTGACGATGGCTTACAATATAAGCCGAAACTTTGACAGTTATTAAAAAAATATTATTTTATNATTATTATTATTTATTATTTTAGTTAGTTTTTTAGATCTACGTTGAGCGAACCCCAGCAAAAAACGTCTACTAATAATCTATACGGTCAAAAACTCGTAATGTAATAAATTCATTTTCGAGATTTTAAAATTTTTTTATAACTATAAGCGTTTTGGCCTAGATTCCTGATAGTTTAACCCTTGCTTAGATTTTAAAAATTAACCCATCATCCCTTGGTAGGTGGCGTTAAATATTTTTTATTAATCGTTTTTTATTTATTACATTCTGTTAAATAAAAACATTTTGTAATTTGATTACAATGAAGTAAATATGACATTCAATGTCAATCACATGAGGAGAGAAGGTAGCCAATGACACCACTCTCAAGGTTTAATATTAGTAATGAAAATATATCGATAGGACTTAATGTCTAATATCTTGCAACGAATTCATTTTCATGACAAGGTCTCACCAGTGGCAGAAGGGTAGCTCATGGGATCCCCGAGGGTACAAATCCCACACCTGGCAAACTTTTATCGATGGATAAATAGATTTCAAGATGGCAACCTTTGGAATGACCCTCTTTCCATGAAGTGGTTGAAAAGGAGGCTAACACATATTTTTAAAAAAGGGGAAGAAAATAAAAAATAAATCACTCATTAGGAAATGTAATTATACATTGGTAAATTGAGGAACAGACTTAGACCACATTCAACAGAGCAGAGTGGTGGGATGTTTGACCATGGTCTATCCAATCTGATTGAGGATTCCATGACCAACACAACAATTAGCTTGGCCATCCGTGTACCATAGATCTCGACATCTCATTTCCATCTGTTGCAATTGCAAGAGCCTTGGAATCCATTAAACGAAACACACCTGTCAGATCCCTCTCCCATATTAGATTGAACACTAAACTTGCAGCCTCGATTCTAGAGGGAATCAAGGGAATACTCATACATATGTGGCCGATGGATAGTTTAGAATCCCGCAACCAGTATCTGCTTGTGACGTAAAGTAATCAGAAACTAATGTAATCAATAAAGTATTCAAAGCTTCATTTTTCTTTGTAGTCCCAAGCACCTTAAAAAAGTTAATGACCTGTTCAAATTCATTTTGGTACTGTCCATCCATTATGCTAAGAATTAAGTAAAAACTTTTAAATTAACAATTAAACAATCTTAAATAAAGTAAACGAAATCCATTTGGCTAGTTCTGCTTCCATAATTTTCCTCCCCTCTCTCCTTTTTTTTCTTCTTTTTTTTTAAAGAGGGACAGAATTATACTTATTTTATTTTCAGAACAGTTTTATATTTTATTATAATTAAAAATAATATTTCCGCATTAATTTGCATTTTTAAAGTTTTTAATGACAATAAATGTTGAATTGTTAACTTTACTTTACAGTGTGTTTTTAATCTCTCTCCTTTTATTATTTTCATTTATAAGTCTTATACAGATCGATATGAATCTACAAATCAATTATAATGTAATCTAAAGGGTTATTATCACTACCAATGAATATAGAACAAACTTTCCGAAAAACTTTCGGGACTCTTTGAGCACCTCAACAGAGGAGATTACAACTAATTCCTGCCTCAACTAATACCTGAAATAATGGACACCGACCCTTATAACTCTCGCGTTTGACAGAACTTATCGCCGACAAATCGACCGTTATAGCTAAACGACTCTTATACCTGACCAATCATGTGAATATAGACAGTGACAGTGAACACGTGTATTCGGCCACGAGGATGGACAATGTCCGAAAGCGCTCGCCAACAGAAAATGGTTTACAGAAACCAATGAAGACGGATAATAAAAGGTATGATAGTTCCATTATTATATCTTTGAAATATGTTTGAATCCATTAGGGGCTGAGAAATTAAGCTGCCTTTATGGATAGATCCGTTACCTAGTTTCATCGTATATTTTTATCACTTTTCATGGGGGGATATTTATCGTGCTATACCACTGTTACTATCTCAAGACGTTTGTATGTGTCGGGAAAATATTACTGCTAATCGAAATAAGTTAAGAATTCTTAATTATTTTTATTATTATTGTCAGCTAATTGGTGACCGTTGTTTAAGGTACAACCTTAATTCTACTGAGTTGGCACTCTGAGTATTTTTGGAAATACCCCCTAAAATGTGGAGACACCCTTCACACTAAGAATCGATTACTCGCTGATTGGTTGGGGGTTGTTGGCCGAGGAACTTGAACACGAAGAAGGACAGCGGGCGCCGTTGAATAACTGTCAACGAACTCTTGATCGATGGGCAGACCTTCCTGTGCCTCTACCACTGAAACCTCTTCTTTTTCTGTCTCCTCGGCGATGGATGGTTGGCTTTATATCTTGCCGAAGCAACGGGATCTAAGCTCCTATTGATGATTTCCATCGAATCCACATTGACGGATAAGTCGTCCTACCGCCGTGATATTTCCGGCCTAAGGGACTTAAATCGTAAAAGCCTGTGCTAAGACATATGTGATACGAGATGTTACTCCAAGAAATTAAAGTTTTCCATATAATGAAATAATGAGTATATTGGAAACTATGTATAGATAAATAAATAAATTTACAAGAAATGCACAGGGAGCCAGAAAAAAAAATCTTACTACCTCAGCGGGGCGCATTAAGGTTAACGAAAGCAAATGCTGTCATGTTACGTTCACACAAAGGAAGAAACAGCCTGGCAGAATTTTCTTTAATGATATTCCCATCCCTACTTCCGACTGCGTCAGATATCTGGGCTTTCATCTTGACTCCCGACTAACATGGAACACACACACAAAAATCAAAAGACAGGAACTAAATAGGAGATTTGGACAACTTTACAAGCTGCTAAACCGCAAGTCAACTTTAACTGTGACTAACAAACTAACTCTTTACAAGACACTGTTGAGACCTATTTGGACTTATGGAGTCGAACTGTGGGGAACTGCTAAACCATCCAACATCCAAAGAATACAGTCCTTCCAATCCAAAA
>KZ809192.1:101080-118466 GCA_000696205.2 Oncopeltus fasciatus | reverse complement strand
GGGGCTTGCTGGTTGGCGCCACTTCTGGAACTCTGGACTATGTTTAGGTCCAAGGCTTGGTGGAGTGCGGATGGAGCAGGCACATGCGCACTCCACAATCAAGCCTTCCTCCGAGAGCATGCACAAAAGCCTGCAATAATGACCACAGGAGAGCTATCGGAGTGGTGCCGCTGCGGGTGCCGGTGCTCTTGGGGTTGCCCCTCTTTGGGTTCTCCCTCTGCTCTTCTGCCGTCCCCTTCCCTCCATTACGGTGAAGGAATAGCCATTTCTCACCGGCATTAAGGCAATAATGACCCTAGTGATTGATTTGCTAAAAAGATGAAAAAAAAAAAAAATATTCTCTGACAGTAAATACTTATGCAACTTATTTCAGAGTGACGAATTGGAGCACGCAGTTGACGGAAGTAGACTACACCTGATGGCGCCAGACATTTACAAGCAATGGCTCAGGATGATCCTCTATCGATCGAGAAAACCTCTCAGGATATCCGCCTTCGGGATCTTCCCCCTAAACACTGAGACATTCAAAAATGCAAGTTTACGAATGCACTAAATCTCAGTCGTATTCATGTTTGTTTATCTGAAATTTAATTATACGAGGTAGGTCCAGAAATTAAGTTCCGTTTTGGATTTATCCCCGCTGTAGCGCTACGATCGCAGTTCCGGACATGCGCGGTAGGCGCTCTGTATCAAAGGGAAGAAACGTGCGCCATTTTGAGATCACCGTCAGCCACGTACGCTTTGTTCTGCTTGTTTACAATGTCGGTGTTGATTGAAAATCCCGTCGCTTGTGACATCAGATCTTGCAATGCGGAATAATCGCCGAGGATTGCTGTCAAATGGTGTTTTTCTTCACGACAACGCACGACCAAACACTGCAAATGTGACTAAAAACCTCCTACAGGCATTTCCTGGGACGTGTTTGACCATCCTCCGTACAGCTCTAACCTCACTCCTAGCGACTTTCATCAGTTCTTACATCTCAAGTCTTTCCTTGGCGGTCAACACTTCAACTTTAACGAAGAGCTGAAAGAAAATGTTTCCAACTGGTTGAAGACACAGGCGGCAAACATCTAACTTCATCAAAAACTTGCAAAATTTTGTTATGTGGAAAAGTAGTTTAAATTTTGTAGAATTTTGTGGAATAAATAATTTTTCTGTATCTGTACACAATTTAATTTTATTACCAAACGGAACCTACTTTCTGGACGTACCTCATATTTATAGTCATTCAACTGCTATAGTAATTTATGTCTCATAATCGCTTATGGACGAGCGGAGGAAGGGAGCCAAAAGTTAATGGTGGAATTAGGTCAAGCTATATTTTTCTCTGGATATTTACCCGTCACCCAGAGCCCTTATCAACAATCACGCACCAACCATCCCACTATCAACCCGCCCCCTGCCCACCTCACTGTTAGTTATTATCAATAAATATTTCTAATAATGTCTACTAATAAAAATACTTTTATATATTAAACATAATCAAGAGATAGTTATCTATGCTTATTTTTACAAAAGTTTATGTCCTATAAAATCTTTTTGATCTACATTAAAATACGCTCTTCTCACTGGAAGCTTATCTATGGTCATGTTGGTTTGTAAAATAAATATACTCTCTTTTCAGTTGATTACTCTACATGGGCTACAAAGATTAACAGTTATCTTAGAACTGTAAATAGACTCCTCGAAACTAAAATTAGTATTAGTAGAGAATTAATTAAAAAAAACTGTATTTTTTATTATCTGCCGACGTTTCGACTAACATTGTAAGCCATCTTCAGGACTATCGTTAATGCGAGAGGGGATACGTTGTCACCTAGATCAAATGTTCATGACAGGAAAATCATTATTAGTTGGCATGATTAAAACATGATTTGTCATAGGTCGACATTCTGAGCTGTAGACTTGTGATTGAAAGCAGTTGACTTTGGAAACGCTGCAAATTAACTCACTATACGTTTGACATTACAAGAGGTGGGGCGGAGGGTGATATATTCCCCATTTGACCTGATGATGTATTGCTGACTGACACTGCATTACCTTCACCAATCAGTGCCAATTCGCCTGTAATTTTGACATTGATAGTTACTCAGAACCATTTCCATAACATCATTTATGACAAGGAACCCCACACTCTCTATGCTTACTTACTTACTTACTTAATACTCAGCGCACATCTCCAAATCAATAGATGATTCAGTTTAGCAAAAAATAATCATCTAAGACAAATATTAGGTCTCTTTTAAAAAAATAATGCCAGGATATATAGCAAAACTGTATCCTTTCTGTATTGTTATTTTAATTCAATGTCAAGTCTAACCCAATGCTCTTATATGTTGGCTGATATGGGGACTGTCGCTTGTGTAATTCGTTATCAAAACATTGATTTTTTTTTACCTTCCATTTAATAACTTATCATCATTGAAGGATGGACTGTCTCCAGATATTCACCTTACTCAAAACACCCATCGCACTCGGCAGAGATAGACCACGATGAGATTCGAACCAGAAATTTATATCTCCGATCATAAATCTAGGAATATTGAATGGTTTCCTGGGCTAAGTCAGAGGCCCGCATTCACAATACACTATGTGTAAATTTAAAAACTTGCTAACTATCATCAATTTGTAATCGGCATTTTAGAAATTTCCCACTCGGCAACTATCAACAACAAAACAGCTCACATTCTCTATTTAGCCCTGAAGAAGCCATCACAGGATGTGCGAAAGCTCGGCAACTATCAACAACTTGACACGGTCCAACCCGGAAGAAGAAACTGTAAATACATCTGACGACCGTCGAACAATTTCCAACTTAATAAATAAAAATTAATAAGTGTTTAAATGTAAATATATTTTTTATTTATCACATTAATAGCATCTTTGGACTAATTATGAAAATATCTTTTACCAAATTTCGAAATAATAAATTTATTTTGATATCAGTATTTTTTTTTTCTACATTATTTCCTTGATTAAACCTTCTAGGTACCAACGATATATATGTATGACTAAATCTAAATTTTGTGTTTGTTAGAATTTAACTGAATTTTAGTTCAACGGTCTAAGAGCCCACAATTAATTGTTCTTCACAACAAAAATTAATAATTCATATAGATATGAGAAAAGGGGGTTTCGCAAAATTCGAAAAATCGGAGTAGGTGAACACCAGTAACCCAGATTTATTCTCCGCTGAAACTCAACATAAAAAATTAAACAGCTCGGAATGAAATAACATAAAGTAGAGAATATGAAAACGTTAATTGTTACAGAATAGACATTTCCTCCTTAACAAACGTTTTTAGACAAAATGTTATTCAATATAAAAGTTAGGAAGTTAAATTTTACACCTATTATGCCCTAGAAACTTTATCGAAGCCCAAATTTGTAAGCATTATGATATCTTACTAATGTCACAAATATAAATTTTGGTCAATTTTTAGTGCAAGGGAACAGAATAAAAAATCTAACTGTCCCAGCCAGGACTCGAACCTGGATCTCCTGCTATCCGGGCCGGTGCATTTACCACTTATGCTACCGAGACAAGTCTGATAAGTTATTAAATTCCCCGCACTAGTGTCGAGAGTCCAACCTCCGAGGCCGACGAATATATCGCTTATGCTCGGAGGAGCTGACATTGTCAAGCTGTTTAAATGACTCTTCTTAATTTATTTTTAATTTTAATTTTATAAATATTATTTATTTTGTGGTCTTTAATCCCACGTAAATTTAGATAATTTTTAGTGCAAGGGAACAGAATAAAAAATCTAACTGTCCCAGCCAGGACTCGAACCTGGATCTCCTGCTATCCGGGCCGGTGCATTTACCATTTATGGTACCGGGACCAGTCTGATAAGTTATTAAATTCCTCGCACTAGACCTGGTCTGATAATAACTTATCAGACTGGTCCCGGTAGCACAATTGGTAAATGCACCGGCCCGGAGAGAAGGAGATCCAGGTTCGAATCCTGGCTGGGACAGTTAGATTTTTTATTCTGTTCCCTTGCACTAAAAATTGTTAAAATTCATGTGGGATTATATACCACAAAAAAATAATATTTATAAAATGATAGTGTTGGTGCGTTTTGATATTGGCCTAAAAATTAATGAAAGGAAAGCTGCCTCCATTTTAGTTAAGTCCGTCAGCAGGAGTAGAGTAATCTAAGCAGATTTTTCAAGTTTCATTAAAGATGGAAATAAATAATAGTAAATGACAAAATTTAATTATCAAGCCGTATATAATGATGAACCTAAAAGCTATGTCCACAATTTTGCTCTAAACTGCCCCTAGTCACTCCTAAGTGGGGAAGCCCTAACTCATCGCAGTTAATTCATAAATTTCTTCTGCAATAATATACATATTTTTTTAATGTTTTGGAATATAAATGTCAAAAAATTATATTTTATGCCTCTTATTTTATATGCAATTTTTTAAAACTTAAATCACGAAGATATAACTATTATAAATTTTAGTCTCTCTCTAAAGCCCCTACCTGTCTTCTTCCCTCATCCAATTTCAACAAAAAATGAAAAATTCTTTTAAGGGTTTGCAATGAAAAGGCTTAACACCAAATTTCGTTTCTAATTTGGTGTTAAGCCTTTTTATATTTTAAAAATAAGAAGGACTGGTCAAAACTCAAAATTACATACTTAAATATCTTTCTTAATATGTATTTAAATAAAATTGATAAAATAGCATTTTACACCTATTTTGTTCTATACAGTTATTTTTATAATGCTAATAATAAATAATCAAGACATTAATAAACATTAACATTTTAAATTTTTTTTTCCCCTCTAAACCAATTTTAGTAATTAATGAGCTCACTCGGGTGAGCTACCATTGGGTAATGGTTTGCAAAAAGAATGTTAAACACTTTAAAAAATTTTGAGGCTAGATTGGATGGTGAGATTGTTAGGATTGGAGAAAATCCTTTGAAATTTTTCAAAAGTTGAGAGATGGTAGTAACCTGATTAGATTGATTTTCCTATGGCAAAATCATTCCTATAGCACATATTAAGCACAATTGACATTGTTATTATTAGAAAGTTGTGATTTAGTCTTTTTCATAAGATTCTTTTAATTTATATTCTAATATTTTCGCAAGTCTTGAGTATAGTGATCGGCTAAGAAATAAAGTAAATAAAGATCCATCATAACAAGAAAAAATCTGTGAACTGATCAGACCATATTTACAAGACATTAAAATTTAACTAGTGTAAACAATTTAACATTAATATAAAAAACCTTTATCTGCTTAAATTATTCTCTATTAATATGCTTTCTGTTTATGAGAAGAATTTTATTTAAAAACATACAAACCTGCTGCCCCCTAACTTAAGAGCTTGTATTCCTGTTCAGTTTTACTACTTAAAATAGCACTGTAAAAAAATATGCCTTTGGGATAGGTGTGCTCTACTTCAGCGAACATCACTAACCATTAGCAGTCAAACAGTAAAAATCATGAACTGGTATCCTTTAATATTTAAATATACATTTAGGAAGGAAGGTGTACACTCAACATTTTTTACTATACAACTTATTGGAGAGACAAATTCACTTTTTGAATAAATGAGGCTATCAGTAGTTAATGAGGTTCAGTTAAATCATGTCTCAGACTAACAAAGACAATGCAAGACAAAACAATACTTATTTGTTTGAAAATAAATTATTTTTAGATACGATGAAAAACATAAATATTAGAGGAATATCACAACAGTGAAATTCATACACTTGACTAGCATCTGTAGTCAAATATAGATAGTAAATGACAATTGTTATCAGACAAAAGTTACAAGAAGAGAATCATTTAGTCGTCGGGGCAGTTGTTAAGGAGTATAGTGATTAATAATTTTGAGAATTGTCTAAAAGAGATCAATGGCATGTACAGGAATTATTTATTTAGAAAGCTTTGATAGTATTTAAGAAATAAAATATTTAATGGTAAATGATTTCCTTCCCCTTAAAATAACATTAAAATAAAATCAAAACCATAATAAGGAACTTTAACATACAGGAGCTATGGTTCGTTCAAATTCATTATTTTGATCCATCACCATAACCTTATAGGAGTTTCGAGAATGGTCATTAGGGAATATTTCACTTTCAATAAGGAGTCCTGTTCGTTGAATAAGAGATCCCATACTAATTTTAAGAATTCTTCCAGGAGATAGGTCTTTAAAAATGCGAGAATGACTGACCATGAGAACCTGGAAAAAATATATGTTTACATTAATCAATTATAAAATAATGAAGTGCACACACACGTGTGTCTAAGATGATATTAGGATATATATATATATATACACACATATCCTAATATTTTCAAAGAGAATATGTTGAAAACAAGTCATTATTGACTCCAAGAGCAAGTTGTACAGATAAAAACATTGATGTCCTTTGAGAGCATATTGAATGTGACCGCCAGTTAATTATTATTGATGATCTAAAAAATTTTCCCTCAGTCAGAGAAGTTCTTGTGGCAATTTTTTTTTTTCCTTTTTTTATTAAAGAGAATTTTTATTAATTGATTTTCTATATCCAATAACACTGAATAATGCTTACTACTGCCTGTAGAAACAATCAGAAAAAGATACCTATTGATCTTACTAATATAGGTATGCCTATGAAGAAATGGAACAAGAAACCCTCAACACCATCAGGTAGTGGATACAGCCTAAGCCTTAGATAGAGCTCCAGCACAAAGAGGACTTACAGGACTTTGTCCAAAGAACTTAGAAGGCAACCCAGCAGCAAAATTCGTTGTTGTCTGGTAGAGACAACAGCAAATTGCCAGGACTACAATCAGAGTCCTGCAATCAGTAAAGACCTTCCCACATGGTTAGGACANCATTTAGAGATAAAACGTAATAAAGGATTGTATAAAAAATGACATTTCAACCAGATATTTGTATTATTATACCCTTTATATTAAATACAATTATTACTTAAAGTATAGTACATTGTTACCGCCATTAGTCATCTCCTAACCAATTCCAGCCTGATACAATTCCTCGTGATGGCTCTCGAAGAACTCTAGAACAATTTCACTGACACAAAACTATAATTTTTTTTTCCTTAAAAAAAATCGGATATGGATTTAAACAAGCAGTAATCCGATGGTGGGAGGTCTGTACTATATGGTAGATGTAGAAGGAGTTCAAACCCATGAAGTTCTTTAAACCTTTCTTAGGCGGTCGACGGGAAGTGAGGACGAGCATCATCTTGGTGGAATAAAACTCATTTTCGGTTGATCAAAGCAGGATAACTCTCAGGCAACTTTGCGTACTATCTTTCCAAAGTTCAGAAATCATAGAGCATTCATCAGGAAGAAATTCTTGATGAATAACATTTTAAAAATTAAAAAAAAACAAACTCAAAGCATGTTTTTTTTTTTTTTGTATTTTTTTATTAAATTGCCCCATTGCAATTGGACCGCGATCTAGCCATTGCTTACGGGTATTAAGAATTCACCAGTAAACCCACTTTTCATCAGAGGTTACAATCTTCAGGTAAAATCTCACATCAGAAGAGGGTTTTCAATAAATTTTCACAAATTTACAATCTCTTAGCTGATTGCTGAGGAGTCAGGGTTCCTGAGAGATCAGTCTACTGCTCTCTTTCACCTTCCCCATAGAGAGTATAAGGTAGGACTTACATTATCTTTCGACACACCATACTCTCTGGCGAGTTCCTCGAGTACTTAAGGACGGATTTGACTCAACAGCTTCCTGCAGAACCTCATCAATATCCATTAATGGTCGCCTAGAGCACTTCATTCTTCCCAAGTCGTATCTCGATAGCTAAATTTCTCAAATCAACTCCACGCGTTGGTCAAGGTCACGTACTTCTTTATATTTGATAATTTTACGGGTTACTTCAGTGCCTGTAATTTTTTTTTTTTTTTTTCCTGGAACGTCTCATAATTACGTTAAATTTATTGGAAACTGTCATGTTTTTTTTTTAAATAAATAACTAAACTGTGGCTTTCTCAGAAGAAGTGAAATGGAATTTGACAAGCTTAGAAAATTCTCTAAAGAGATTGTTAAGTACAAGTTAGGTATTAAATGTGAATAAAATATTTATAATCCTTAGNAGAATATTCCAATCACTTGGAATAGTTCGTGAGGCGTTCAAGTCAGTGCACTGGAGACTAGGCGTCAATACGAGAGGTGACACAACTGATGGGTAATGTACTAAAGAAAGGACATTACCTCTTATATTAGAGGTAATGTTCACCATTTATTTCAAGTATTACACATTACTTTAGGAATGTAAAATTTTCTGACAACGACTAGCCTTGCTTTTTTACGACAAATCATCACGACGACTCAGAGCTAACAGTCGCTTCCAATATTAAATAACTACATAATTTTTAGTGCAAGGGAACAGAATAAAAAATCTAACTGTCCCAGCCAGGACTCGAACCTGGATCCCCTGCTATCCGGGCCGGTGCATTTACCACTTATGCTACCGGGACGAGTCTGATAAGTTATTAAATTCCCCGCACTAGTGTCGAGAGTCTAATATTTATAAAATTAAATAACTACATGATTCAAACGAAAAATACGTAAAATTTAATAACATAAGTAATTTTTAAGGAAGAAATTATAAAATGTAACAGGAAGGACTCAGCGGAGTACGAATGTCTGAGATTCGTGGGAGTGCCCTAACAATAAATTGAATCCTGTAATCATCAGCTTCTAATAAGTCTCAATTCCTGATAATTTCAGCAATATCCACTGCCTTAAAGATCCTCAATGAAGACAAAACCTAATGGAGTTGATGATTCCAAATCTAACGTCGCAAGTAACCTATGAATCCATCTTAACGTGACTGACATGTAAAGAACACTTTAGAAAAAAAAAAAGACAAGGTTCAACACACGTTCGCTGAAGGAAACTCTACAGACTGCACGGATCTAGATCTAACCCTCTTCTTAAACCTAAACTAAACTTATGCACTACAAAACAAAACCAAGCCCAGTAGGAGTTACGTTACGGAGCTGTGTGGCAACCAGTCTGACATCTGGCGAAACTAACCTCTTCTAAGACCTTGTATGATTGCAATACTACCCTTTCATACTTCCAACTCCACCTTCAACTATGGCCGATCCACGTCCACTATCAACTTCTACCAAGACATACTGAAGTTGACATAGGAGGTTTCCCAAACCATACTTATGAAATGTAATTTAGCTATTAGAAAATGGCACAGCAAAATTAGATTCTGTACTTACTTTATACATTCATAAATTATATACACACACACACACACATATACACAAATCTTTGTGTGTGTTATTCTTGATTATAAGCTTCTCTACTCATTCTATATTCACTAATTAACAGATTATTAACTTATCTCAATTGACCAAATGACGTAAGATAATCAGAACTTGATACAAGCATCTTATCAAAATTTACTTCTCGATTTCTTGGTTAAAAAAAAAAATAAAAATGTCACTTCGAAGGGAAAAATGTTGGAAAAACAGAGAAAGAAGTAAAAGCCTGTTTGTAGTGTAGAGTGAGAGGCATCCTAGCAGAAGATGAGTAAGGTAATTTGCGGTTACCCGCGGGGTGGCCTGAGGGCAGGTTATAATTGCGGAGGGAGGACATCAAAGCGGGCAGCCTCCCCTTTGTCCATCCAACCTGTCCACCACCGCTAATCTAGCTAACCGCCTACTACACATTCTGCAAACATAAACACCATTTGCTCCGCACTCAAATGGCCGAATGAACCTCACATATTCCCTTGAAACCAAATTTATTTTAAAACCTCCTTGGATCTAATAGCAAGTTAATTTATGTATTTATAAGTTTGTAATGACTTAGCTCACTTGGCGACCCCACTTTATTTGTGGTTACGATGGGAGTTAATTATAATAGCTAATTTTAGTATTTTATCGCATAATAGTATTGTAATTTAGAATTTTAGTACAGGTTTTGTGGGGTAAAGTCCAAAATTCCATGTTCAGAGTGAGGTTCATCTCATTCTTTAATGGACCATTCAGGGTGAATGGAGAATAAGAGCGACTTTTATTTTTCCTGCTACCTCATTATCAGTTTAGGATGAAAGTGGATTGCTATTTGGTTAGCAGTCCGTGCTACTGGTAGGGTAGGAGGAGCCTGCTACCAGCGACCCTTTTACCCTTAGACATGAGCATTATCCTTTTCACACTAGTGAGAGCATTATCTACCATACGTACGCTGTGTCCCTGGAGCATAAAGAAGGGAGTAACCGGTGAGGCATAACAGGCGTTCACTTGATATATCATCATGACATTTACATATATAACTTATGGACATGTAATTGCTGATATCTATTTACATATATACACAATATACAAGATGAGAGGCGCAGATTGCAGTGCTGATGTAGTTGGCATCATCCTGGCTGATCCTTGCCATCATCCTGGCAGCAAAGTAGGTACTACTCCACGGATCATTGAATTTAGGCGATTCTTGGGGCGTAGGATGGCTGACCTAATAAAACAGTTTTTAATAAATAAAAGAAAAAAATATATTAAACATTTGTATTTAAAGATATATATATTATTAGATTTGCTAATGTCCTGTGCTTAATCTTAAAAGCATTGGCTAAAAAAATATTATGGTCATTTTTAAGGCAAAATACAAATGTATATAACGAAAATTGTTCTTAACTAAAATTTGTTTTAATTATTTGAATATAGATTTTTCAAGATATTTGTTTATCGTTATTAACTATATTGTATCTAATCCTTAATTTATCTCAGTTAGATTTTCCACGAGGAAATCAATAAAATTTCATATTGGTATCATGAAACGAATTTCAGACGATGATTTTGATTTTTAAACAACCCTACTTAGGAAGAGCTGTAATTAAGATCAGTTAAGTAAAATTTGTTGCCTTAAGTAAAAACAAAATCTGCTACGCATCATATTTCGCGTTATTCCCAATCAAATCAATGATTGTTTTCATATTGAAAATACATTAGATGAGGGGTATTTATAGGGAAATATATTGCCGCCAATATGTGTAAAATTTCCCCAAAATTTCTATACGAACATGGACAGGTGCGTCTCCATATTCTGAAGTATCCAACACAGTGAGTACGAGATACTTTTCTTCGGGTGTTTCCGAAATGTATAACTGTGAGTACATTACAAATACATTCCTAAAATTTTACAGAAATTAACCTGGCAGTCATTACTTTTCAGTAACACTAAAGAAGTAAAAAAACATTCTTACTTCTTACTTAAAAAAAGTTCTTTATTACTTTCTTAAAATTTTCTTTTACATTTTTGTCCTATAACACTGAACAACAAAGATTTTGTTTCGGGGTTGAAATTAGCTGATTTTAATGTATTTCCACGTGTTAAAACCGAAAATGACCATAAAAATTATATATTAGCTCTTGTTTTCAGGATATAGTATCATTCTATTATATATATATTGAGTTTTCAACAAATGAAATATTTCATCACCAACAGTTGGTACACATGTTTGTTTACATAACACCCTTCTCATCAGCTGTTCATAAGTAGTAAACATAACCTTTGCGAGTTTGTCAATTGTACGCACGTGGTTGCTATTGAAATTATCGTGTGAAGTTGATTTTTAAATTAATTTAAGTGCTGATCTGAAATGCCTCGAAAGTGTGTGAATTCTGTCGATAGCTTTTGCTATATATGTGGTGAAATAACATTTAAGGCTCAGAAACGTAAAATGTCACCTATTATCATTAAGACTGCCTATGAACATTATTTTGGTGTAAAATTTGGGGACCAAGATAAATCATGGGCTCCTCATATATGTTGTAATTCTTGTTCCGTCATATTGCGAGAGTAACTGAAAAATAACAAGCGGGCAATGGCTTTTGCAGTACCTATGGTTTGGCGTGAGCCTACCAATCATACAGACGACTGTTATTTCTGCTTAACTCCTCCCATTAAGCAAGGTTTATCTATGAAGAAAAGAGGAACGGTGAAATACCCTAATCTCCCATCTGCTCTTCGGCCTGTACCACACTCAGACAATTTGCCAGTCCCTTCTCCACCCCAAAACTATGAAATTTTAGAGGAAAGTGATGAAGTCTGTTTACAAGAAGCAACCCATCCTTCTACATCCTATGACCCTGATTTTGATGTAAGCGATAGGTCTAGTGATCCGCACAGAATTAGTCAAGCAGAGTTGAGTGACCTTATAAGAGATCTTGGCTTGTCTAAGGAAAAGGCTGAGCTGTTAGGGTCAAGACTACAACAGTGGAATCTTCTAAAACATTGGAATGAAGCAATGCTTGCAGACTACTGCTGGTCTGTGTGTAGGGATGCTCCAGAAGTGTTTTATAAAAGACAAGCTAAACGACAGCGATCTTACAATACATCGGATTGACTTAATTGAAATTTAGTGGTACAAACCTCTTTTATTTGTCAAAACACTAAGAATAATGTTTGTTTTTTTATCAATTTTGTACTTAAAATATTCTAAAAGAAACATAACAATATTGTTTTTTATACTTTCACTTTTCACGTATAGTATAACTACTCTTTAAGATTAAGTGCTGTATATCTCAAAAACCAGAGCTAATAAAAATTTTTCAATGTTATTTTCGTTTTTATCACCCCAAAATTAGTAGAAATAGACTAATTTAGTGTAGGAAACATTCAAAAAATATTTTTTTGTTGTGCAGTGTAATTTGTAATGTCTAGTGTAGTTAATATATTCTTATTTTGATGTATATTCACTAAAGAAGAAGGATTTATCTCTCAATAAAAAAGTGCCCAGGGCGGGATTTGAACATGTAGTACAGGATTCAGTAACCCGAAATCCCCCACATACTCCCTCTCTCTTAATAAGCTCAACAAATTTAAATGTAATGTTGTTCAAATAAAGAAAGAAACCGGCTTCTTTTTGATATAGGAGAAAGAGAGGATATAGAAAAAGAGCTATTTGAAAAATCGACAAAATCTTAGGATCTGTAGAGTTTGAGGGTTGGATGGTCAGTACAGTAACCAAATATGGTATTTAGGCTTTCTTCTGTAGACCACTAACTGAATCATCTTCTTTGCTGAAATCAGTAGGAAGTTGGTTATAGAAGACCAAATTAAAACATATTTATTTCATACAATAAACGCAATGCAATAGAATAAAAAAATCTTACCCCCTTAGCTGGGACTCGAACCCGGAGTCCCAGTAGAGTGCGGGGAGTGGAATGGAATAAATTATCTGGCTAGCCTCGATTGTGTAAATGCTAAGAGCTCTGAAGCTTTTTTGGATAATCCCAAATCTCGTACCAAATCATTAGCTCTTTTTGTTTGAGACTTCTGACAGCCCCCTGTGAGACGTGTCTCTCCACATTAGACACATCAGGCACCATGCTCACAGTATCTTTTAGTGTGATCGTATTCCTGGCATTTGTGGCCCTTAACTATGTCTCTTCGAGGGAGGGGCTTCTCCACTCGTATTCTGCAATGGCAAAGTGAGGTTATATTGTAGATCTCGTCTATATTGCTTGAGGGCTCGAGATCCACAAAGAACAAGAGCAACGGAGACTTTGTATGACCATCATTACCAGGCCTGCTTGATGTTATATTAATGGCATTTCTGACCTGGAAGCCAAGTTCAGTGAGCTCCTCTTTGATATAATCAGGAGAGGTTGAGTGGTGGAGGTGACGGATGACGACCCTGACTGCACGCTCTTCCTTTAGTTGATATGTGTAATGCTGGGCTTTTGTTTGCTTTAGAAAGAGACTATATTGAATAATCGTCAAGTAAAGTTAAAATTAGCGCAAGGAATTAATTTTATAATAAAATATGTAGAAATTTTACTTTTCTTGTGCTTGTTCTCAAAAACTATTTATGAAACAGCATGGCAAAGAGGATATACAGTAAGTATGAATGCTGTATGATTTCCTCATTATTAGCTTATTTGAAATTTTAAAATGGAATTGGTCAGTTACACTTATCTAAGCTCTAGCACGACTGACTATTTATTTATATTTTTTCTTCTACTTGATATTCGAAGGAAAGGACTGATTTAAGAGGTATGAATGAAGATGAGTGACGTGAGTAGGCATATGAAGATGAATATGAGTAGGATTTGATACTTATTAGTGATTAGTTGAGTTGTCAGATCTTATTTTTATTTTTTTTTTTATGTTCAACAAAGGTCTATAAATTTTTTTTTTTTTTTACTTTTATAGACCTTTTCAATTAAAACAAGACAAACTTTCACATAGGTGCTTAGAATTCCCATGAAATATTTCCTATCAAGCTGCCTCTCGGCACAGGCGCTGCGTGACCACACGAGAGCAGGTGAGGTTAGTCGGCCTGGCGTAAACGGTGTGGTTGTGGTGTTTTCCCGCCAAACCTGCCGCCAAATGGCCTCTGCAGCTTCAGTACTGGGGGATCCCTATTTTGGATGGCCAAGTCAAACGAAATTCGCTATAATATTTGCATCTCCGAAACAGATGCATGTTAAGGATGTCATATCCATCTTCGAAGATTAGTCTCCTAATAATGAGTGATCCTGCCTTGCTCTAGTGCCTTAGATCACTTAAAATTCCTCGAGAGTGTGGTAACTTCTTTATAAACGACTTCATGAGATCGTTCAAGAATCACCAACACAAATTCAGCAGCCATCTTCCAAGTTGCCTACATTCGAAAGACGAGAATGATCTTGAATGTCTTGAATATGCTCAAGTAAAGAGAATGAAGTATAATACAGGTACGGCTGTAAAATATGGTCCCTAACAAATATCCTAGAGAGTAAAATCTGAAGATTTGAGCCCACTCCTCAAAATAAATCAGAGGCTCCAATTAGAGTGGAGGTTCTGGGTTATGGATGAAGAAACCAAACGAAGAACTGCCACAAAAGCAAAAGCAGCCGATTGCGCGTGCAAAGAGGTTAGGATATAAGTTGCAAGACCCTTATCCATATGGACACCTGTTATTGGCAATGAAGGCGAAGGTAGTGAGAACTAGACCTACAGGGAGACCAAAAACAAGATGAAAAACCAAGAACAAGATGGTATGACGACCCACAATAGACTTAATTAATATGGTATCTAACAACGTTTTTAAACATTTTTAAATAGTGTCCAGTATCTACCTTTCGTACCCATATTTCCTTTTGTGTTCCTATTCTTCCATTCGTACGTAACAGGACATTAAAATTAAAATTAAACTAAATAAATGAAGTTTCACTACTCCACTGCTCTCGCATAATAATAAAAGCCTTTATAGGTACACAAATACTACACTTACAGCACCATAACTCTAGTAGTCTCAGTTGTACAATAGTAATTTATTAAACTAATTTTTATTATTTTGTAAGTTGATGTGTTCCTTGTGATTTTGTGTTTTTGTGTCTTTAGTCTCACTCAGTATTTGAACTCAACTGGAAGATACACATATTTCCTCGAAAATTTACTCATAATGAATGAGTATTTTAAATTCAAGTTTAAAAGAAGCTCATTGGACTAAGAAACCTCTTCTTAACGGTAAATTCAAACTGTTCTTTCTTATAGACTGTTTTTGTCCTTAAAGCTCCAAGGTAGACAAACTTTCTGAATGTCCTCGTCAGTCGTGGAGGAAGAACGAAGGACTAAGGTGAACTTCTTCAAATAAGTTCCAGTTGAAGAAAACTGTTCGGACTTCACCTTCAGCAGACTATGGTGTACGACTTTCGAAGGAAAGTTTTAATTCGCGGGGCAAGTAATTTGGAGGTGATTTGCTTGCTAGGCTCCGATAGAGTGGCTGAGAAATCTCCTTCCTCTCTCGGCTAATTAGAGGACAGGCCGCCGAGCGGCACCACTGTCGCTTATGTAAATCCAAGGAGATTAGATTCCCTTTCCCCCTCTCACTCTTTCTCTCTCTCTCTCTCTCTCTCTCTCTCTCTCTCTCTCTCTCTCTCTCTCTCTCTCTCTCTCTCTCTCTCATTTAGGTTCTTTTATCAACCTGTGCGCTACCTTCTCCACAGTCGCTCTCCACTCTCACCCCAACTCCCTCATCGCCACTCACTCCATCCTCCTCCTCCTCCTCCTCCTCCTCCTNCATAGTGACCTCCTCCATAGTGATCCATAGTGATCCTCCTCCATAGTGATCCATAGTGATCCTCCTCCATAGTGATCCATAGTGATCCTCCTCCTCTATAGCGATCCTCCATAGTGATCATCCATAGTGATCCTCCTCCATAGTGATTCTCCTCCTCCTCCATCCTCCATCCTCCTCCTCCTCCTCCTCCTCCTCCTCCTTAGCAATCCTCATGCGCTAATTCCAAACGACCAAGAGCTGTGCAGCATAAAGCCTTCTCTTTCGATTTCAGCGCCTTTTGTGTTTGTCTAGAAATCAGTCAGGTTCGTAACCTAGGTTTATGTAAGAGGTGTTTGTATCGTTTCGCCAAAAACATGATAAGTGTAATTGTAGAGCAACGAATTGTCGTTAAATTTCACATGTCATTAGGTAAAACCCCTACTGAAACTTATCGTTCATTAAAACAAGTTTATGGCGATGAATATTTATCAAGTTTGCGAGTTTTTGTTTGGTTTAAGTGTTTCCAAGATGACTTGTAGGCGGTCCTAAGAAGTTTGGAGAACAGGGTAAGGTGATCCGCTCCAGGGACTGGCATAGATCAGGCTGGAAGGATGACGATCGGGGCTGGCTGGAGAGATTGTCTGGAACTGCTTTAAAGTTAATTTTTCCCTCTTATCTCTGAGGACTTTTCGGGCTTCAGCATTTGAGTTACCTTTCACCGTCGAAAACTGATGAAAATATTTAAAAGTTCTGTCATCTAGTTCGATCTGACCGTCGGTTAATAATTTGTGAGATTTTTGAAACTGTTGGGATTAACGAAGAATACATAAAGCAAATTTTACATAACAATATAAACATAAAAAAAGTGTGTGCAAAAGTGATGCCTAAAATTCTCGCAATCAAACAAAAAGAAGCTCTTAAAAAAATGTGTGCACTAACACTTTAGATGCTATTACAAATGACCCGAACTTCTTGGAAAGAGTCATAACATGTAATGAATCTTGGTTTTTCACTTAGGATTCAGAAACAAAACGGCAATCCCCATGCATTGGATGGGTCCAACCTCACCAAAATCTAAGGAAGCTGGAATGAGCAAATCGAAATTCAAAGCCATGATGGTTGTTTTTTTTTCGATATTCATGTGGTTCCTGAAGGTCAAAATATGAATCAACATTACTACCATGAGATGCTTGCTCAACACCGCGAAGATTGAGGAAAAAATTACCCGAATTGTGGAAGAACAAGTCATGAGTTTTTACCGTTTCTTCTTCCGGGTTGGACCGTGTCAAATTGGTGTTATTTGCCGAGCTTTCGCACATCATGTGATGGCTTCTTCAGGGCTGAAAAGAGAATGAGAGTTGAAAA
>KZ809192.1:73962-84883 GCA_000696205.2 Oncopeltus fasciatus | reverse complement strand
ACACACACACACATATATATATATATATATATATATATACATATATATACGTTTATTTCTAAGATTTATATTTTGTTAAATAGGTTAGCAACCTTTAACAGATCTATAATTTTATTACTAGATTCTGATGAATCACTTAGTATGGCCGATGCGTTTCTAGGTACCCCGTGCTTGTCAAAATACTTGTTGAGTGCTGAGCACTCTTCAAGAATGTGGTTGACAGTTAGTGGTTCCTTAGGGTGAGCTTCTTTATTTATTAAGTGTACATGGGTTAAGTTTGTGTGACCAATCCTCAATCTAGTCATCACCACCTCTTCTCTCCGATTACCCCTTTCTGAGCTACTCCAGGAATTGGTTGTCGGCTTTATTCTTCTCAATTTATTCTTTAGTGGAATTTCAGACCACATAGATTCCCAGTTTTCTCTTATTCTTCTCCTAAGACATGATTTTAGGTCACTAACCTCATCAATATTTATAGGAGGAATGTTCATCTTGGCTGACACTTTCGCTGCTTTGTCTGCTGCATCGTTTTCTGCTATTCCTGAATGTGAGGGATCCATAAAAACTGTACAATTTTGTTTAAATTGTTCAAAATTTCGAGATAATTTTTTTATTTTGTTAATTGACAGTCCTGTTTTCTCATCATTTTGAAGTGCTTTTGAGGCAGACAAAGAATCAGTACAAATTAGAAATTTATTGTTAGCTCTGCTGATTGCTTCATGTAATGCTGAGAATTGCGTGTAATTCCGCTGTGAATATTGTAGAATACGTGGGCAACTTGTATTTTTTAGTTATTCCTTCGTATATAATAGCAGAACCAATGTTGTCATTGTCCTTAGAGCCGTCAGTGTAGATGATGTCAAAGTCAGAGTTGTTTCTAAAACTAAAAACTGGTGACTATGAAATTTGGATCTTTATTTTTAAGGTTTAGGTCTCTTTAAGCGGTCGAGTCTTCTATGGAGGCCGTTGAAGAAATTCTGGCTGTTCTGAAGCATATTCTTGATTTTCAGATATGAGTGGCCTGTGTCTGATTCCTAATGGAGCTGCTAGTCTTTGGTTGGATTCAAATAACCTGCAGAATCTAGGGTTAAAAATGCATTGGTAAGCTGAATTTGTAGGCTGCAACTTTTTCTTTGGCAAGATATGAGCTAACTGGTTCTTGGCGCCGGAAAATGAGAGGTGGTAGTGAAGCTTCAGCGCAAAGACTCTCTTTATGGCTGGTCTTGAAGGCTCCTGTTGCAAGTCTTATTCCTGGGTGGTGGATTGAATCTAAAAGGAGTAAGTGTTTACTTTTCGCAGATGAATATATTGGATTCCCATAATCTATCTTTGCTCGAAAAAGGCTATTGTACAGCATTAACATAGTCTTTCGATCAGCTCCCCAGGAAGTCTTGGCAAGAACTTTCATTAGATTGAGTCGTTTATGACATTCAGTACGTAGATATTTTATGTGCGGCAACCACGTAAGTTTTTTATCGAAGACTAAGCCCAGGAATTTGACCTCATCTTTCAACTCGAGTAAATGGCCATTCATTATGAACTCTGGGTAGTCACTTGGGCGTCGTTTACATGAGAACAACAAACATTTGGTCTTCTCTGAAGAAAAACGGAGATTATTCTTCTCTGACCAGTCCTGTAGTTTGTTCAGCAAATTTTGCATAATTTATCGCCATTCTTGATTTTGAAAACTTATGACTATGATTAAGTCATCTAAGTCAAGGAACGCCTTAATTGATTTGGGTATAATCTCAGCTATTGAGTTTATTGCGATCGCGAACAACGTACAGCTTAGTACACTTCCTTGTAGAATACCATTATTGATTTCTCTGCGTTCAGAGATTGATTATCCAACTCTTACTCTGATATACCTTCTCACGAGAAAGCTTTTTATAAAGTTCGCTAGCAATCCTCTGATACCCCATTTTAACAGTGTCCTTATGATTAGCTTTCTGTCTACTGTGTCACACGCCTTTTCGATATCAAAAAATATCCCCACGGCTTCTTTTCATCAGATTAAGGTATTTTAGTATTTTAGTTTCCATTGTGACTAATTTATCAGTAGTGGATTTTTTTTCCAAAGTGATTTAGTTGGAGTGTTCATGTTGACTGATATTGACTGTTGACGGCCATACTAAGTGACTCATTAGAATCAAGTAATAAAATGATTGATCTGTTAAAGGATACTAACCTATTTAACAAAATATAAATCATAGAAATGAATGTATATATATATATATAATTTAAAAAATGTAATACATTATTATGAGTTGTTGTTGTTTCAATGTTAATATCATTATTAGAGTGAAATTATGATATTTATATAGTGTAAATAAATTTAAACCATTAACTAGTATAATTATTAAGGACAGTATAATTATTCCTTATAATTTGTAGAATAGACATTTCTCGTAATTGTTAGGGTGTAATAACTTAGATGTTGATCGCCTAAACAAATTCATATCAATCAACCACTTCATTCAGCACGACAATCAGCTTCTCTGCAAGAATAAAAATGCGCAATAAGCCGTGAAGGAATTACAGCGAGCTACAGACCAACTATCAGGGGGGTTCAGGACATGGCGCCTTAAACCTCTTCTGAACAGAAGTATAAGTTTTCGGCCTTCGCCATTTCAATAAGGAGACTATCTCTGAAATCCGAATCTATGGACTCCCATTTCCGTGGCGCGGTACCTCGGAGTATACCTTGACGTGAGACTAACTTGGAAATTTCAGATAAACACAGGACTTCAACAAGCACATACTCGACATACCCACTACTAAACCGATTCACTAAACTGAAACTAATAAAAAAATCTTCCATAGAAAGAACCTCAACAGTTAAATCATTCCAAATTAACCTAAAATGGAACACCATGGAACTTTGGGTTAAAGGAATTTAGAGTCTCTTCCATTTAAATATTTCTTGCACCTAATTCTTAATTTCACATTTCAGCCTTTGCATTCCAGATCTCTCACCCACCTCTAGAGCGAGTCTTACAGAAGTGACTTTCCCGTGAAGAACCACATAAGTAACTCGGTTGTTTACAGTAACATATTTTTTATTTTATTGAATTTCATGTAGTCCTATTCCAAATATTTATTCTTAGTAATGGAGAAATGCAAGCAAATGGTAAGAGAAGGAATTCGTCGACTCTGGAAGAGCCCGTGTTCGAGCCCAATCAACGCGGTTGCAAAAACATTGTGAGTGGGCGCGCAGGGGTAGCTTTGGGGATACAGTAGGGTCTCGGACGCTGCGGGTTCAAATCCCGCCCAGGGCAATCTTTTATTTATAAATAAAAGCTTGTCCTGAGCCGTGGGTGTTTGAATGGGGTGGTAACCTGTAGATAGCCTCTCTATCTATGACTAAGTGGTTGAAAGAAAGGCTATCATATTTTAGGCTTTCACATTGACAAAAATGACATAGCTACTTTTTTCTTTGTATGTTGGAAGTGTGTTGGATTCTCCTTTGCCCGCAGTCAAAAACCATCTCAGACGTATCATAGGGAATGATGAAGCTTTACGGGTGTAGTGAACCTCAATGAAGCAACAACAAAAGCTTCCCTTAACAGACTTCTTCACAACTGCAAGCGAAGGGTCAAGATTCCAAATGATTGGAATTCAGGGATAAACTACATTTTTGAAAATTTAAGGGAAGTTTTAGTCGCTAAATTAGAACTACTTGCCACTGGGGAACTACCCTTAGATTGCGGTGCTTTAATAGAATATGAGGCGTGCGACATCAAATGAAGAATGATGCATGGAGATTCACCTCACGAACTACAATCCCAGAACAGTCTAACGGTTTTTAATTTGGCAGCGAACTTCTGGCAATCTATGAATTCATTGTACACGTTCCTTTACATCAGCAGAAACCAAAAACGTTGTTTTCAAGCAAAAAGTGAAAACGTTTTCAAGCAACGTTGTACACTAGCCTAGTAAAGACAGTTTCTTTGATGGTGCTTTGCCGTGCGTCGAAGAGAAAATAGTCCCCGACTATTTAAACAATGTCTAGCGGATGGTTAAAAGAACTTTTGGTCAACGTCTCATCTGAAGTACAATCTCTTGTCTTCGAATGAAACGAGAGGACATACCTATAGCCAATGCATCACTCCTTGGTGAAATGTCCACAAGCAAGGTCAGAAAGAACCTACTAGCCCAATTTGCCCAAATAGTTTTTGCCATTTACACAACTTCAACCATCCCAGCATTGTAGAAACAAGGCCTGATTAGCTGTTCAAAGATATCATTTTAGAAATAGATCAATAGACCAAGGCATGTGTGGAACTCCAGAAATGAAAGATAGAACGCCACAATGTGACCCCTTTTGGACCATTGGGCGAAATTCAACCACATAATCTCGAAATTTTCGGGCGTTTACAGCCCTTGGATAAGATGTGATAAAATGGTTGTCAGTTAATTTAAAACCTTTACAGCTGATAGATCAAGCTCAAGTTACATTATCCACATTGCCGAAAGGTTACAATACAAATCCTAAATTTTATGGAAGCTGGTTCTTCCATTTATGAGTAATTTAATGTATATTCTTTTTTAACCGATTCACGGATTCCATGTCTCTTGAAACGCAAAACACGAATATAATAATGACTTTGCTTTCCAACCAGATTTAAAGAAAATATAGTTAAAGTCTACTATACCCTCCAACAGTGGAGAGCCGTTTTTTGAAAGATCCGTACGAGGAAAAGGCATTTATAACGAATGCTTTCCAACAGGTTTACACAAACTTTGGGTTTGGAGGGGTGAGGCAGGTCTCCTGCTTTTTACATCATCCCCCGTCCAGGCCCACACCCTCTCTGAGGTCACGTAAGAGGCATAAGTTCCGGCATCATATGGTGTCCTCTGGACCACGTACGAGCTCTGAAGCTGTATCCCGGTGAGCTCGCCGTTCTTCCCTTCCTAAATCCACGTGCCCGGTAAGCCTGAGTCACAGGATTTAGTGCAAGCTATTGAGATATCACTTTTCCCCTCTTTTCTCATCTCATTTGACAAGTGTGACAAAATGAAAAATATATATAAATTAAGTTTATTCGTTACCTATTTACAAATGAATTTATTAAGATAAAGAAAACATGTTATTTTCTTCAATTTTAGGAAAAAGGATGCAAATTACAAATAGTTTTAATTATTCTGCTGGGGAGAGGGACTATCTTTATCATCCAATAATTATTCGGTTTGTATCAACAATGCTGGGAGTAGTTCCAACGAACCAAAATGTAGTTTCAAACCTGTACCAACAGGCCTAAGAGAGGTTGTCCTTAATTGCTTCAGGGTGTTCAACTAAAAGTTTTATGTTGTGAAAACAATTTGACTGAAAAAGATTATTGTACTTTTCCTTCTAAGAGTAGTAAATTCAAGATTGTTTAACAATGGAATAAGATTTCTATCTTGCTTTCAGATATTCAAAAAGAAGGATCACTTAAGTCTTACAATCGCACAGGCGCATTAAGTATATTTTAAGAATTCTTAAAATCAATTCCGGATATGTCGCCGAGAGGAACCTAAATATGGAGTAGTATTAAACACTTATATATGAATGAAGAAAGAATAATGTGCAGAGGAAAGAATCATGGCTACAAATCATTATTGCATCTTCTTAAGAAAGTATGTAAAGGGAAGACGAAGAGTCCTTGTAGTTGGTACGTGTATCTATCCTCCACAGTGCGAATACACAGTGCATATAAATATATTCTGAATGTGGAGCATACATATTTCCCGCTTATACAGGTATTGATATAAATAAAGTGTATTACTCTGCTTTTGGATAGCCACGGTAATGTGGGGGAAGAAAGTGTGACAGGTGAAGCCTGTGACTTTCACCACCCCATCTCCATTTCAAATCGGCTGCGTCATCTGTGCCAACAGGGCGGGAAGTCGAGACACTTCCCCATAACTCACCCCTGTGCAGGTCGCCTTCTCGGGGATTTCAACATTTCCACAAATGTTCCATTTTTGTGAGAAGAAATATTTCTGACGATAATGTTCTTCTTCCCCCTCACTGAATTTAATAAAATAACCTTTCTTGAAATTAAAGAATGACCGAAAAAATAAATTTTAAATAGCAAATTTCGAATAAATTTTAGATTAAATAATTTTGTATGCACAATTATAATATCCGGATAAACTTTATAAGCACCGAATAGCAGTGGTATTCCTCTGTAATTGAAACGTTCCAACTGCCCTCCTTTCTTAAGAAGAGGGCATATGACTGATTTGCTCAATTTCTGAGGAATCTAGGACCCAAATTGTGAGAGCCAGGTCATAGAGAGTGTTATGAAGCACATTAGTCAAATTTATTTTGAATTTTACATGTGTCGCCCCTCATTAAGCCTAACTTGATAAATCCACCCGTAAGGTTTGACCTGCCGTATAGATATTTCTTAGAACCCCAGTGATGGAATAGATTATTTATTTCCAGAATCTAAATAAACTATGGTGTAGCTGCTTGGTCTTCCTGGCTCTTCGGTTTCGCCCCCTCTCCTCATCCGTCTTCGGGTCTGTGGGAATACCATTGTCTCTTCCCGTTTTCTTTATAACTCTACCTGGCAATAATGACCAAAGATTGATATGCTATTATTTTTTTTTTTTAAGATTGGTATGTTTCGGTGTTCTCAAGTTTGCGAAAAATATAAATTTCTTCCATTTTCATTTTAATCCTTTCAATCCAAACTTGTTTCAATACATCTTTAAGTAATTTTGAAAACTAGTCTGAAGGAATTTTCCTTCAATGGTTTCTAACTTCTGGCAATTTCAAATAATTTCTTATATTTCATATGGTATTAGTAAATTTACCGCTAATTTTTGCAACGACATTTTTCCCAAAAGGCATTGGTTAGGTCTTTTAAAAAGATTACCTCATCAGACGAACCGCATGTCTCAAAAGGAGAGATTGAACATATTCCCATCGCGGGGCAACCTTCTCTACATCAACATCAAGCTGAGCGGGGCCAACAAAGGACATTCTCTCCTGCGGAAGAAGAGCGATGCACTCCAGGTCCGCTTCAGGCTGATAACCACAGAGATAGTAGTCGTCAAGGAAAAAGTTTACGAGCTAGCCAAGGACGCCATGTTCTCTTTGGCTGAAGCCAAGTTCGCCTCTGGGGACTTCGCGCAGCAGGTATCTCAGATAGAGTACCAGAGTACGTACGTCATAAAACACACCACGCTACCTTTATTGTTGTAAATGCGTAAGCCCTTCTTAGTGACAAGCATTGTAACCTTATAAAAGGCCTTCATTCTACCGTTCTTTTTAGATTATTTTGAGCGATTTAAATGTTTGTTTTTTGTTTTTGTTTTTTCATAAGAAAATAAGAGAATTTATACAATTACTTCTTCCGGGTTGGACCATGTTAACTGGTGGTTTTTACCAAGCTTTCGCACACCCTGTGATGGCTTCTTCAGGGCTGAGTAAAGAATGTGAGCGATCGCTGATCTAGATAGTTTTATACCCGCCGTTGACCGGTTTTTGGAGGCCGCAGCTTGCCTTACCATCGGCTAATACTGTATTCCGATGGATCTTTCTAATCTTATGGTTATGTTCCTAAATATAAGGCCCCCCCCCCTCCCTTCTTCCTAGGATCGCACATCACAAGATACGGAATACGGGAATAGATATAGTAAAAATGAGCAAATGAAACAGAAAATTATGAATATCAAAATACCTATGTCGAAAAAAGTGTCAATATTTATGTTTTATTAAGGTTACCGTATGTGAGAAAATAACAGAATCAAAATTATTTAACATATATTAATATTGTTATTGAAGTTAATTTTTTTAAATATAAGTTAATAACCTATCCCTGCCTGCGGAAACAGACAAACAAACATTTTCGAGCAGTTAGAAATTATGTTATTATTTAGGGATTGACAATGTACAATTGATGTCTACAGAGGATATTTTATAGGAACCAGAGACAAATACGAATAATTACCAGAAAAAACTGTCCGCTCGACTTTTATCCACTTTGAGACGTCAAAGTGATATTATAATTATTACAATTGTAATTACATAATTAACATATATGTAAAATAAGTTAAATATGCTTATTTACAAAGAGGCTTCAAAACATCTTGCTAATTACTGACACTTATTAGTTCACTGTTACAGGCACTGCAAAGGTAGTGACTGTAACAGTGAAGTTACAGTCACTGACACTGAGTGAGACTAACTAAACACTGGCACGAGGGGCTTTTATAACTTCAGGGAAAGGGCAAAGCAACAGAAGTAGAAGAGAAGCATCTTTGGTCACACAAAAACCTTACCCATTCGTACTTAATCAACAAGAACCCACCCCAGTGTATACATGTCATTTCCATCTGACTGTCCAACATATAATGGAGGGTTGCTCTAAATACCGGAGCCATTTTCCCGCTGAGGGTATCAACAGAGAACTTGCAGGGTGCATTGGAAAAAACCCCTCAGTAATTGACAGATTAATAAATTTTCTTTAAGCCACTGGACGCCTAAAATATATATAAATTGTAAATATATGTTGCTGGAGAAATTAGTCAGGCTTTCGAACAGGAAAATAAAATACTCCAAAATTGTTGGGTAATTATTTTATTATTGCCGACGTTTCGGCTTAAATTGTAGGTCATCATCAGAGCATCATCGGCTTAATTCTGCACTCTAAGTTGTGACCATGAACCTACCTCTGAGATCTCTTCTGTCAATCACTATCGCCCTGATGATGACTAACAAGTTAAGTCGAAACGCCAGAAATAATAAAATAATTACCCAACAATTTTGGAGTATTTTATTTTTCTGATCCTGGCCGAAACCCTGACTAATTTCACTAGTACAATACTCGACAGCCTAACGAACATTCAACCATGTTAATGGTTGTTCTTAAGTTTTATATATATATTCTTATCGGCCAGGATCAGAAAAATTAAAATACTCCAAAATTATTGAGTAATTATTTCATTATTGTCGACGTTTCGACTTAACTTGTTAGTCATCATCAGGGCGATAGTGATGTATGGAGAGATCTCAGAGGGAGGTTCAAGGTCACAACTTAGAGTGCAGAATTAAGCCGATGATGCCCTGATGATGTCCTACAAATTAAGTCGAAACGTCGGCAATAATAAAATAATTACCCAATAATTTTTGGGTATTTTATTTTTCTGATCCTGGCCAAAACCCTGACTAATTTCTCCAGCACAATACTCGACGACCTACCGAACCTCCAACCATTTTAATGTTTAAGCTTAAGATATATATATATATATATATATATATATATATATATATATATATATTATAGATATTAATCTACGGTCAACAAACTCTCCTATTGAACAACAGCTTTAGCGTATAATTGCGTAATAATGAATGCCATTTCAGCCAGCCAGACATTTTCCTCTTATCATTACGTCATATATGCACACAATTGAAGAAAATATTGAACAACAAGAAATTTAGAATCACTGAGGAATATTTTTGGTTTAAGTTAAAAGAGAATTATTATTATCCCTGAAAACAAATCCAGCCTCTGCATATAATTAAGTCAGATATTCATGAAAATTTGAAAAGCCTTCCATTTCACCCCTCTAATGAATTGGATCATTAGATATAAATCGCATTACCGCCAAAAGTCCTTATTTCGCCTCTCAGAGTCAGGCTCGTTAGAGCTGCAGTCGGAACAGTTCCCCGGAACAGCACCCCGGAACAGAGAACTGTAGCGACTGTCTCTCGGGCAGGAGAGNATTAGACCATTATGTTTTACGATATATATATATATATATATGTACGTAGAAGATAAATGAAGCATTCATGAACTATATCAGTTAATCCTTAACACTAACATTAAGTTTAGTTCTTGTTATAATGAGAATGGGTATGCTTATTATATCTAGCCATCCTGATGCAGGCGTAAGAACCAGCGATCGCCATTAAATCAGATCCTATCCTATCCCATCCACATTTTATTAACCTACTTAGTTCGTAATATAATAAATGAAATTTAAAAATATTCGGATACTTAGTTTGTCTTTGCAACTATAGATATTTACTGACAAAATTATAATGGGAAGTGGGAGAACAGGTGCTGGCAGACGTGGGGAAGGCTCACACCCGCGTCACTCTACGCAGGGAATGGGTGGGAGGAGTGAGTCTCCCGATATTCAGCTGTCTCCAGGACGGGGTGGACTCCTACCAGCTGACCTGCCTGGCCACCGGAGCCCAGAGGTTGCGTCCCATCAAGGAGCACTTCCGCGAGCTGGTCACACTGCTCATCGAGCTGGCTTCATTGCAGGCGGCCTTCATCACTCTGGACTCCGTCATCAAGTCCATCAACCAGAGAGTGAACGCCCTCGAGTTCGTATTGATACCCCGGCTCGAGAGGACCGTCTCCTACATTAATACAGAGCTTGATGAGGTCGAGAGGGAGGAGTTTTATAGGTACCCAAATGCTGGTTCTACTACGTCAACTGATGACTTATTAATATATTATTAATAATATTAATAGCACTTTAAATTTTATTTTAAAATGAACATACCAAAAATTAAGTGATGTATTTAACTGAATGACATAAACAAAAAACTAATAAAAACTGCTCTCACAAAACACGTCATTCATGAAGAACACACATTTGACTTTGATAAAATTACCATTCTTTCCATTACCAACTGCACTATACAGTTAACAACAAATTTCTTCACTTATTCAAACATTTTCAACATTCTGAAAAACCATTAGCCCTCCTTCAAAACAAACCTGTCAAACATGTCTCCCTAAACTACTTATCCGCTATAATTTCCTGCCCCCCCCCCCTGGTATTACCCCCATTAATGCAGGCCGCTCTCCCTTTGTACTTACCGCCTCTTACACCCCCCCTTCCACCAACCACGTTGTCCATCTCAAAAATCTCTCTCAAGTTCCAAACCCTACCTCTCAGTCATGAA
>KZ809192.1:33898-60184 GCA_000696205.2 Oncopeltus fasciatus | reverse complement strand
TATATATTAAAGGTCTAACAAATAAGTGAATAAATTTAATGTGGAGGCTATTAATGAGTATTGGATGAGTGATAATTAAATCAATTATTTTAAATTATTTTTTATGAAGAAGCAGGCTCAATTAATTAGTTCAATTGCTTTTATCAGATTCTTTTACCCCTCATCAATATGATCTAACCTGTAGAAACTAAGATTAAAAATTGGTCACTACTTGTAGAAGAATAAGTGAGTGCCTAAGGCATTTACATTTTTGATAATAAGGAAATACTATTTAATAGAATTAATATTCCAAGTATAATTAAGAAAAATAATACTCTTTGAATTCGGGGTTTGTAAAATATATGAGAACTTCTATACTCATATATAAGTACAAGCTAACTCAATGTACTATAAAAACAAAGTAGAAAGATTAGACAAAAGGAATAAAACTTTATTGAAATAAAAAACTAGTTTAACAACAGAAGAATTAAACTATGTCACGAATATGTCATAAAATAACACTGAAACCGATAAAAAAGGGGATCAACACTTAAATATTTTTAACGTTACCTGTGATTGATTTTAAGATCTGTTTTTATATTCTGCAGGAAAATATCGCTCAAGGTAATGAAAGTGTTACATTGAATAACATTCTTTTAACTCCCATGACTAAAGAAAAAATTAAGACTTTGAAAAATTAATTTAATAAAAAAGGACCTATGTTGCACAATTTATGAATAATGACATCAAACAAATTCTTCTGCTAATTCTACTTTAAAATATATTTAATAATATATTATTCCCTTTATGGGTGGAATCTTTCCATAAAATCAATCATAAACTAGCAAAATTTAATTCTGAACAATAAGAAATTGTCCATATTTATCAAATTATAAACAAAAGTCATATTGCCGACTATGTAAAAATTTATGAAAAAACTTTATATTAACAGCTTGAAATGTGGATGAAAAACAAAAAATCAATTTTGCTATAAACAAAAAGTTCACAATTTATTCAATTATCCAGTCAAGCGATACAATTAAGGATGTTGTTTAAATAAAAAATATAATAACAGTAGATATCTTAATTAGTTTTTTTGAAGTGTTCCAACAAGTTTAGGTCAGTTTCGTTGAATAAAATGTGTTGCTGTGATATGCATGGTTAGACATCGAACTAACTAAGGCCTTTCTCAGAAGAGGAGACCAATATGTAAAGATAGAATGATAAAATAAGATTCGGTAAAATCAACAAGAGTTGATACAAAGATCTATCTTATGGCCCCTGCCTTTTCTCTTATATGTAAGTGATTTCCCATTTTGATTTTTCTTTTTGCATCAATCATGTGCTCCACTTTTACCACTCAAAATTTTCAGTAATAATCTATTAATATCAACTATTATTACAGCTTGTTTGTTGTGTGAGTGTGTATATGACTATATATTGTATCTTTGTAACAGATGAAGTTCTCTCAGAATGTGAGGCCTGTTTGGTTGTGGGGACCTCTTCAGTTGTGTATCCAGCTGCAATGTATGCCCCAGCCCTGGCAGCTCGCAACATCCCTGTTGCTGAATTTAATATTGAAGCTACTCCTGCCACTGCTGACCTTATGTAAGTTATATTTGTTCTCATTTTTCTCAGAAGTGGAAACTCATTATTTGTACATTTTCTTTATTCTTCAATTACTGATTTATTTTAATTTACCATTTCATCTTCCGGGTTGGACCGAGTCAAATTGTTCTTTTTTGCCGAGCTTTCGCACATCATGTGATGGCTTCTTCAGGGCTGAAAAGAGAATGAGAGTTGTAAAGAGAGATTTTTAAAAATCCAGATGGTATATATTTACCATGTTTTATACACCAGGTGGTGTATAATCCCGACGCGGTCTTGTCCTTGGGCGAAGTCTGCCTTCCCATTGGTTGATACTGTGTTCTGGTGGCTGGTCTCTGGAGTAGTCAGGTAGCTGGTCACTGATTGGTTGGATCCTCTTGTCAATTAGCGCTGGTTTCCAGTTTTTGCTCAATCTGTATCCGTCTTCTCTGTTGATATTTTGCGGATTCTTGGTTATTTCGATGGCTTCTCTGATGGTTCGTCGATAGTAGTTGCTTTCCCGGGCCAGTATTGAGGCGTCTTCGAATTTGATGTGGTGGCAGGTGTTGGCGAAGTGTTCTGCTAGAGCTGACCTTTCTGTGCGTCCGTGTTTGATGTCTGCGATGTGTTCTTTGAGACGTGTGTCTATCGTCCTTCCGGTTTCACCGATGTAAGAAGTTCCGCAGGAGCAGGGAATCTTGTAAATTCCTGGAGTCCGAAGTCCAAGTTTATCCTTAGGTTTCGGAAGGATGTCTGTTATTTTCCTGTCCGTGTTGAATGTTGTTCTTATTTTGTGATTTTTTAGTATTCGGGCGATCTTCTCTGTTGTCCCTTTGACGTATGGGATGGTCACTTGTCCTTGGAATTCTTCGGCTTCTCGTTCTTCCTTGTTGCGCTGCATATTTCTCTTTCTCTGGATCTTGTCTATAGTGTTGCGGTCGTAGCCATTCTTCATGAAGGCGGTCTTCAAGTGTCTTCTTTCTTTCGGTAGTTGGGCTGGTTCTGAGAGTATCTCCGCTCTGTTGAGTAGAGTGTTGATGACTCCTTCCTTGTGAGCCGGGTGGTGGTGGGAAGTGGCATGTAGGTATCTGTCTGTATGCGTGGGTTTCCTGTAGATTGAATGGCTCAAGCGGTGATCCTTTTTTGTTACGAGTACGTAAATACATCTGACGACCGACGAAGCCTACGTGAACATTTATTTTAATTTGTTGTTACTACAACCATATCTTATTCAAATAGTTGTTTGCATCTTATATCATTCATATATTTGAAATTTCTACTCAATTGATTATTATCTATTAAAAAGTATTCTGATGGGATAGTCTCTTAATACTTTTATTTGCATTTCAAGATAAATTATTTATTTTTCTTATTCAATTATTATTATTTAACTTATTTGCATTAAGTAAATAGTTATGGAATACAGTTCATCAATGTATGGAAACATTAGCTTCAGAAGTATGAACATGTAAACTCATGTTCAATGAGCTTTTGCCTGGTGGCTTTATCTTGAGCACAGCAGGCGAGAGAGTTTCCAGTTCTTGGGCTCCCCCAATTGGTGACTGTGCTCTCCTGTCTAATATATGTCTTTCTCTGCTGTTCTGTTGAGCTTTATTTCTAAGCTAATTTTGTGGGATTTCTTTGATCTTGATCTTCCTATTGTCATCCCCTTGGACTATCCTACTTTACTTTCTGTGATCAGTGTTTTATATTTCTTATAATGGCGGTTTTTTCTGTGTGCAGACAACAGAATATTCATAGAAATTTTGAAGTAGTTATTTGGATAGATTTAATGAGAAAGCATATATTGCCTGCTTAACAAGTGATCATAGGTGATGATAGGTAATTAATCAGTCTGATAAATGGCAGTGAGAAGTTTTTGCCTCCAAATTTATAAAGTATTCTCCTTAAAAAGATCGTAAAGCTAATTAATAATAAAGGGCAAATATGTGACTCATGCTCTAAAGATAAAGGCTTCATCTATAACTCTTACTGTCTGAAATGTATGCAATGTTTGCAGTTTTTTTCCTAAATCTAAGGGTTTATGTAATTCAGACTGTTTAAAAAATGTGTATATGCAGTGGAAATGTGATGAATGATAAGTAAAGAGATACATCTCTGGAACTGAGTGTGAATGAAATTATGGCAAAGTTAGACATGATTTGTGAACATATTGTTTGTACTTATAAAAATGTGATGACTATAGAAAATTTCCTGGAGTAACTCAGGCGATTTCTGCAAAGTTGAAGTCTGTACTGCAGAAAACTGATAAATTATGCACTGAAAATTTAAATTTAAGAAAAAAAGTAAGGCTGTTAGATATTAAAAATAATTCTTTAGAACAAGAAATATTTGTTTTGATATTGAAATTCAGGGGTGCTGAAGAACTCAAATGTAGATTTAATTAAAATATACACCCGGGCAAAATTAAAGGATCACTTCAATATTTTGAAATTACTGAACTGTATGGGGAATTTTTGAAAATATTCTTTTTTTTTTTGGAAGTCACATTCTCTCTCTCTCTCTCTCTCTCTCTCTCTCTCTCTCTCTCTCTCTCTCTCTCTNTAAACATACACGCACACTGTAACACAAACATTTTCATTGTTTCCTGAATATTATAATCAAAGTTATTGCTTTTTTTTGGGGTTTTTTTTTTGTCATTTTTTATCAACGGTAAAGTGTAAACAAACACACTCACACACATGCACAAGCGCGTGTGCCTTAAAATCGTGAGAGCGCAGGAGATGTGAGGCTGGCTGCCAGTTGTACCAGTACCAACACCATCTGTACGTAGGGCGAGCGGTCTCCCACCTTTGAAGTTGACGGTAGTGAAAGACCAGTTTTTTCTTCAAGTCGCCCACCTACCATATATATATATACACACATATATTAATATTGTGAGATCGAGTTAGCTTCTCTCATAAAAATCTGCTCTTTATTTCAGTTTTGTCTGGAGCACTAATCTTGTTTATGGTTTTTACATACTCATGATTACCACATCATTACATCTATTTTTCTGATAGCAAATTTTACCTCATTATTGATTTTCCCTCTTTTTTTAATTTATCTATTCTATATCAGAATGTGCTAATCATATGTTATTTTCATGTTGCAGGTTTCACTTCAGAGGGCCCTGCACTGAAACTGTTCCTGAAGCACTCTCGGTCCTCATTGATTCCAATAATTTGTGAGTTCAAAAAATCAAAATTTTACACATTTCTACAGTTCCACTGCTCATGATGAGTCAGCTTAATGTGAAGGGTATTTTTAAATTCTTAATATTTTGTTTTTCTTCAAAATATAAATATCTCAATTCTTAAACAGTTGATTAGATATAATATTGCTTTGCTTATCCATGACTACTGATGCTTTAGGAAAATAAGATCCCAATTTATGAGGGTTTTTGTTCTGTTGTTGCAATACAATAGCCTAATTTTTATGGGTGAGGGGTTACATGTAAGTAACCAACTAGATTCCGGTTTGAACTCAACATTTCTTTTAAAGCATTGCATGTATTGGGATTTCATTCTTTCTCCAATTTCTATTCTTACAATCTAGTCTCTGAATGCCAAATGACAGTTTATTAAATGCTCAGCTGCTTTTATTTTAAGATTAATTTATCATAATTACTGAAAACTTTAAGTTCTCTTACCTACTAATAAATTTATATATATAATGAGTAATGAAAATAAAAAATATTTTTAATACATTAAAATAAACCATTTATGACATCCTCAGATTTATTCTAATCGAGCAGACGACTTGATGGGATGGCATAAATAAAACTAATTACCGTGGGAAGACAAGAATTGCTTGTTTCTTTTGTTGTTTTTTTCATTAAGGAATACACTATTAATTTAGGATACATCCACACCAACATCCCCCCCCCCAAAAAAAAAAAAATTATGAAGTTCCTACTGCTTTTTGATAAATTATTTCAAAAGCATAACTTAGTTCATGGCAATGAACTAAACATATTTTTGGTTGTTAAGAGAAATCTGATAAATTGGACACTAGGTAGCAAATGAGACCCTTTCGGGTCTCTCAATCCTAACATTGCTGGTTCAAACCTCGCCCGGGCAAGCAAAAAAAAAACATGCTGAAAATTATCGGAGGAGAGATTCAGGAATCTCAATTTTTTTAAGTGCAATAATTTTTGACTGAGCAAGTGAATAAAACTACCTTTATAAATAGAATGTTCGCTAGTCTTCGACCTTTCAATACTTTTCTCTAATCATATATATANTTAAATTAAAGAAAGTGATTTCCATAGGTAAAGGTAAACATTTATCTTTGTTAACCATTCATTTTCTTCATCTCTCAGAATTACTTATCCCTCTTTTCTTTTTTTTCTTTTTTTTTTATACTTTCTATTCAAAAGAGAGGTTTTCCCCTTGTTGGAAGACAAATATTTCATGTCAAATACAATCATTTTTTATTGTAATTAGGCATATACCTAATAACTTTAAAATTATTGTTATACAGTTATTCTAACTTAACTGTAGGCTGGCTGCCTTGTATAATGAAAAGCACTATTTGATTAAGGGAGAGAATGAATTGTTTTACTTTACTTTAAGCATTTTGTGTTTAATAAGATTATATTTAATTGTTAAATTTCATCAGGGAATTCATATTATGTTTAGTCTATTAATTTTTTAATACTTGTCAACTTATCCTTTTATTTCTTCAAAATTAATTTATTATGTGCACTTTATATTCTTAATTAATACTTATGTTTAAGGTACAAAGAAAGTACTGACATTTTTATTTTCAATCGATCTTTTTCTATACGTGAAATTTATTCTATACCTAAGCTACTTTATGTTATTGTTGAATTTTATTAATATTTATATTACAAAAATTACTTTATTTGATATAATTAAAAACCCTTTTAAGAAATTAGTTAAAGCTTGTGGCAACATTTTAGCATCATTTTTCCATTCAACATTTCAGTGAAGATTTCAGTCCACAAATTGAATCTCATAGCTCTTGAGGTTGCTGCATTGATGATAACTCTATTCTTCCATGATAGTTTATTATCTGAACCTTCCGTTTTTGAGCTTTTAAATTATTTCAAAATTCTAACAACTAAGCAAAAACCAAAAAATTATAACTCTCTCTATTCTTTGTCATACAAAATCCAATTAGCAATATTTAAAAAATGTATCCATCAATCGTGCATACCTTTCCTTTCAATTTGTATTTTGCTAAATGACTAAAATAATGCTTTATAAAACTATTTATTAAAAAAATTATGGATTTCTGAAAATATATATTTGTTCTAATTTTTGTTATATGCTTTCTTTTTTAAAATGGTAGTTGGTGTTTGTCTGTTTGATCTGTGTTAATAAATAAATATATATTTGTTGACAGTGGTATTCTCTTTTTTAGCCTACCATAGTTGGGTCATCTCCTTCCAACTTCCTTTCAAGTTTTCCTCTTAAAGATAATGTGAATTAAATTCTGGAATTAAAATTTTTTATTAATGATGTGATTTTTTTAATTTGATGTTATATTATTTCTAATGTATGAAATTAGAAAAACATATATATTTCATCTCTGTTGTATTGCTCTTGGCTCTTGGCATTTTTTCTCCAAATAAACAAAGCTAAAAATGAATGGATATTGAACTTTACCTACTTTGTCACCAAAGTTATCTCTTTCTGGTGAAAGCCCTTATTCCACTTTCTCTTGGACATCTCTCTTTTGTGACTCTTGAAAAGTAATTAAACATTGTGGTGTAACGTTGTAGGTTATTTGTGTCACATAAGGCTTGAAAGTGAATTTTGAAGCTATATTTCATTTCAACTGTTAATCTTTCCAGCCTTAAGAATTATCATGCTGATAGTGCTTATTTCATGCTGAAAAAGCAAATACAAATTCTCCTTCTTCTTTAAACGTTTCCAGTAATTCTAAAATCATGTAACTACTCAACCTTCCATCTTATGAATGAAGACAAATCCATATTATGTTTTTAATTTATCAAAAATTTAGCTTATCTTGATGAGTGAATAACCAGTATTTTTTTACTATATTTATGACAAACATTAATGCTTAAAAGATCAAGAAATTAATTTTCAGAGCTCAGCTAGCATGATGTCTACTTCTAACCAACCATTCAAAAATTCCTGTCGTTTTTAGTAGAGATGTTTAAAGTAAACAAATTAATATTAATAGATAGATTTATTCATAAAAATGTTCTTTGTTAAAATTAATAACCTTCTGTCATAATTGTAAATCCCAAATTCCTTCTTTAAAAAACAGTTGATTTTTACTTACGAAAAACTCATCCAATGCGAATAATAGACTGTCTTGGTTGTAGCATTTCTGCTGAGATTCAGAATCTCAAAATGCACTACACTCTTGGCTATCCAGAAAAATTAGTAAAGCTTTCTTTCGATGGAGATCAGGTTTTGGAAATTCTTTTGGTTTCTTGTCAGCCGACAATCACTGATATCTTCGTCTAAAATTATTGTACAAAACCCTTCTTTTTTTTCTCTTTTTTTACGTAGGTGATGATCCTGTCTAAAAACAGATTTTTAAGTGAAGCTACAGAAGATGCAGTTGTTAGGTGGCTTACTTTATTGGTTTCTGAAAGTTTATGAGGAATTATTCCTCAAATTCCAGGCAGTTTTTGGAGAATTATTAAGCTGTAAGTCCACCTCTGAACAACTTTGGCAAGATCCAACTCAATTATTCTTCCAACTTCCTCTAAGTCAATGACCTTTGGCGGTCCGAGTGTGTATCATCTTGTAGCCTACACAAAATTTGGCAAACCAAAATTGTTTCTTCTGCTCAAAGAGGGCATCTTTTTTTATTTTTTGAAGAAAAACAAAACATATGTTTTGGACAATTAAACTGAGTTTATATTCATAAAACAAAATTCATCTACTCCTAGTTTCCACCGGAATCATTTTCGACTAGTCAGTTCGGACCCTTAAAGGAATGGATTAAAATTTATCCCTCTTTTTATAAAGGTACTAACATTTTGTTTGCATAGATTGAAGTCCAGTTTTGAATTCATTGAAGAACAAAGGCTTAAAATCATAAACTATATTTTGAGGTACATATGTTATGTATATTATACATTATTTTAATGTAAAACTTTTGTATTACAAAACATTTAGGAGGCAATGTAACCTCATGTTTTGTTATCTGTGCATGTGAGTTATTAAAAAGTGTTAAAGACTAAGCCAAGACGGCTTACTGAGTTCCTATCTCTGAATTAACCCTTCATAAGGCTTTTATGTATTATTTTAAATATGGATCATGGTTTGTCATACGTGAACACTATAAACATTACAGGACTTTGTGAATGACCTGGTACTTTGTATCCTCATCTTGTTAAAGTCTGAGCATTGGGTCTTTGGTGAGTGCTGAGCTTTAAAGTTAAATTTAGTAAAACAATAATCTGACCTCATTTGATTTACTATTAATTCATTTTATATGAATATCCCACTTCCAATTTATGATTATGATTATAATTGTCGTCATAGTTATGCATTGCTTCATTGTAAAACACTATTTTGTTTGAATTTATTTAGCCTTGATATATATATATATATAACGCTTAGTGCCCAAATAGTGCAGATNTTTTTTTAATGAACATAAAAGAAGTGTATCTTTTTGTTTGAACATAAAAAGTATTATTTTCATTTTTTTTTATGTATCTACTGCTACACTTGTTACAAAATAATAATCAAAAATGCATGAATAAATTAACTTTGTAAACTATTTTAGTAAGTCATTTAATTCAATGCTGATTGAGGTTTAAATTGATTCGTATATTTTTTTTTTAAGTTAACTTCTTTTTTTTTTTTTTTTAAGTAAAGAAATTAATTAAATAGATCTTTTTAATACTCACAATATTTGCCAAGTGTATCCTAAAAGAACATTTAAATATTTGTATACCAATTCATTTGCATTTCCACTTGCTAATTTTTTCATTTATAGTACTTTTTATTATTTATTAGGAATAGTGAATTAATAACAGCAACATTAAAATTAGGTCAATAGATCTATGTAGAGCAATCAACTACTTCTGGGTTCCTTATCAGACTCTATTTTGTGAAGAGAAAGTGACTTATATTAGGGGCTGATAACATAACTAAAGAAATTTTTTCAGTATTCTCATGAAAGTCATCAAGTGTTTTGGACCTGGAACATATGTACTTATTAGCTCAGTTTTATGGTGACGTCAGGTAAAAGTTATTCTTTTACATTATTTAATTTAAAATTTAATTAAATAGTGTTCTTTTCCTTAAATTATATTCTACCCAAGAAATTTTAAAACCAAATAATTTCATGAACAATTTCTTCTTTATGTGAGTTGTTCATAAATAACTAAATTCAATTTGGTAAATTCCTAATTTTAAAGATAATTCGTATTTGTTGAAAAAATAGTTAGAAAGTTATTAATTTTCATAATACATCAGATTAGCCATTTTGATCACAGTCAATTACAATTGTATATTATTTTGTCCTATGCAGAAGCTGCTTAATAAGACGGATAACATATGTAGTAAATACTCCTCTTTTGTAAAATTTTGTCCATTAATGCATTTTTTGTTATTTTTGTATAGATGTAGTATTTATATCATATGAGTTTGATTAAATTTAGAAGAAAAATAAATCATTCTTTGTTGTTTTCTAAAGAATCATCTATTTGATATTAAGTATCTATAGTACCAAAAGAAAAACCTTTTCTGCCGTAGTATCAAACAGGTTGGGAAAAACCTGACTATCATAGAAGTAAACTAACCAATTTATTATATGTGACAGTGCTGAAAACCTCCAGGAAAAATTTACTCAGGAAGCAAGAGAATATAATGTTGGTGAAGTTCAAATCATACTTTGAAGGAAAAACTTTTCCCTTGTGTGAGAGAAGTAATTTTTGTTACACCTCAATTAATAGCAACTATAGTAGAACCAATTAAGTTACTTGCTGATCTTCTTGCATCATGAAGATGAAGTTAGTTTGTTCAGCCAAGAGTTGAACTAATAACTCATAAAATTACAATAGGCTAATTATTAATGTTATTAGATTTTTGTTGGGTTGATCCAAGAAGAAATTAAATTTAAAAAATGTGTATCTCCCAGTGTTTCAGCTTTCATTGCAAGCCATCTTCGGGGCTGTTGAAATACAATGTCATAAGAAAAACAAAAAAATTTAAATGATTTACATTATTATTACATAGAATTGCCATAACTTAAAGTAATGTGATATCAAATGCTGTGTAAAAAAACAATTACATATGTGTAGAAAAATTCGTCACACCTACCTATCAAGAAGGTGAAAGGGGACATAGTGTCACCTGGATCACATGTTCATGACTAAGAGGTACTTGGGTTTGGAAATTGGAAGAAATTTTTTAGATGGACAACATGGGTGTTGGAAGGGTGTGGGTATGAGGTGGAAGTTCATAATCAGACTCAATTTCAATGCTGAATTTTAGACGAGTGATAAGAATTGAATGCAGTAAGGATTCGGGGGATTTCGTCTGGATTGATGGTGAGGAAAATGTCATCAACATTTATTTAAGGAAAAAAATGTTGCTTTTGAAAGCATGAAAGGATATAGTCAAGGAGGTAATTAAGGGTAATATTAGAAATGTTAGCAAGGTTATTTTCCATAGCCAGACTGTTAATCTGGTTATAGTTGTTACTTTAGTAAAGGTGATAGCCAGATGTATAACATAGGGAAAGAGACTCGATGTATGTAGACCGGGATAGTGCAGTGTTCCAAAAATCCATAAACCAGAATCCCACCTCTCCAATAACAACTCTCCTTCATCTAAACTGAGCTTTCTTTCATCCCTATAGATTCTTAGCCAAAGAAACCCGTACTACATAAAAAAAGGTCCTTTAACCTCAAAACGAGGTCCAAAAAGTGAATATCCAAGCCCCCTCCAAAATTTGTCAAACATATCTCAAATTTCGGCTTAATGTGTAGACAGCCAGATGAGAAAGTAGGCAGAGGAAAATATGCATATACCAGTTGAAAAATTGATACAAAAATATACTAATACTATGCATACAGGGAGATAGTACACTAACTAATCAGTATACCCACTGTCATTGTTTCAGTATACTTTAAAAATGTGGGAATTGATAATCCTTTGTAGACTTTCAGCTTGACACTGAAAGTATTTGGCGACTGCTGAAGCTACAGACTATTCAACATTTTCTCCTGCTTTATAATACTTTCAAATAATGATAATTTATAATGTTTTATTATATTTCAGAAAATTCTAAATGTAAATATTTCGGTTATTATAAATACTCAAATTTATGATTTCATAGATTTAAAGTATGTAATCAACTCAATCAGTACATATTTAATAAAAAATTTTAATGGTAGTAGTATTTGTAAAGCAAGTAAACTGGTGAGAAAATTTAGAGCTTTTATTTTGAAGATTTATATGTGTTACAAAATTTGAAATATATACTATCTCATTAGAATTCTATGAGTAAACTTTTATAAATTTTCATAATCAAAACTCTTTTTGAGGATACAAAGATATTTCACTCATTTGCTGGCCAAGGATATTTTAAAATTAAATATTTTTAAATTTTATAGTTAACGTTATTGTTTATTATAGTTTAATTTGAAAGCTAAATGTTTTTAAAACCAAGGTACCAGTTAACAATTACACCATCACACAGTTAGTTTCCCAATATTAGTAAAAATATACTCTTAAATTAAATTATTTCTGCTTTCAAAATTGATTAAGTGATGAAGGAAAATATCCTTATGTTAACAAAGAAAATGTTATTGATTTATGAATATTACTCAATTTTCACCTTCTATAAATTTATTGATGGTACACAAGATATATATGTATATATAATCCTCTAAAAGAGAAAACATATATTTTGTATCAATTAGTTCCTCTATCGCCTAATAAGTATTTATTTATTTTAAATAGATTTATAAATGCATAACTATTTATTTGGCTAGTTTTAAACTTATTTTTTATACAACTTAATAGTATGTTTTAACAGTTGTGAGATGAGTAAAAAGTTCAAAAAACCACAAGTTTTTACTTATGTTTAAATTAATTAGTTTATATGTTTATTTAGTAATACAAGTTATTCCTTAATATAACAAGCCAATTGTTTCTTGAGTTTAAGCAATAAGCTCAAAACCAATGTAAAACATTGTATCATTTTAATTCTATATTGTATATTGATATATAATCATATTTAATACTATCATTGTTTTTAATATGTGTGCTTTTGTGTGGTCGTAGGTTTTGGATATAAATAAAATATATTTCATCTGAAGACACAGGGAAACTGAATTACTATACTGTTTACTTTTAACTTAAATAAAACATCATATATGCTCAAACTTAAGTTAAATAGCATTTAAAACATTAGGTTAGATTAATATATATGTATATTATGGTTCATGGTAAAGTATAGGCCACTTCAGAAATATATTATATTTTTTAATGAGTATTGTTCTATATGTAGAAACTTTTTTCTATGATGATTTTCAATAATAATACATTTTCCACATTTATAATTTTTATATGTGTATTATTCAAAGGTCGAGTCCTCAAAACAAATCTGAATGTAATCGATATTTGGCTGGACAGGAAAGGTATATTTTGGGCAACCATTTGTTGTCACCAAAAGCAAAAGTTGCTTCCCAATATCTGTCTTCTGGTAGATTCTACTCCACAACCACATCCAAAAAGTATGTATAAAAATTATTTTTATTCTAATACTTCAAGTTAGTTATCACAAAAATAGAATTATAACTCATAGTTTTGAGTTATCAGTATAATCATATAATTTATGTAATTATGAGTTTTTTGCTCTACTGTAACTTTTTCTGTAAATAGTGTATTTCTTTTTTAAATAAGTTATTATAATCTCACTTGATTATACATCTCTTAATAAGCAATTCATTTTATCCCAATGAAACTTAGCTTCAAAAATATTATATATATATATANTGTGTGTGTGTGTGTGTGTGTGTGTGTGTGTGTCTGTGTGTGTTTATGTTTAAATCTTTGGCCACACAGAGATAACACAGATAAGTTTGTACAAAAAACATTTGTTTTTAATTTTAAAATAAGTGACATCATTTGTCACAAATTTGTGTAATTTGTATTTAAGCAGAATGAAAATTAGCATATAGTAAATATGTATAATATATAATTCAAATATAAATATATACTCAAGTTGTATTCTTTTAATTAGCAGATTTTTATTTATGGCTGCTGTATTTTAAAAAAAATGTACTCCAGCAGCAATTTGCATTAAAATGTAACTCGACTTTGTACTTCTTAATTCTGCCTTTTTAGCATTTTGTCTTCCTATTGGTATCTTTACCTATATTTGAGCCTTTTTCTTTTATCTGGTTAATCTTCAGGTTAACTTTATAACATTCAATTTGCTGTCCTAATAGTCATCTAAAATATCATGTGTCTTTTCCTAAGCACTTGTCCATGGTATTTATGTATGTATACAATAAACTATGTAATGTGGTTGACGATGAGTTTGAGCTTTTCTGGAGACTAAAATTAATAACAAATTATTTTCATGTTTAGAAGTTTCAATTCCTGAAACTCGATGAATCTCACTACATGATCTTTAAGAAATATTCCTGACTTTTGTTGTATAGATTTTATTTAAAAAAATATTAGATGTAGGGTTTATATCACATGAAAAATTCAAATAGAAATATTCATAAACTAAGCTAGTAATCAACTCACTAATTTAATGCATCCTCAGAAATAAAATGAAAAGTCTTCTTTAGAAAATGTGATCAAAGCTATGTTCCGAGGTTTAATTTATCTGTTTCCGTTTCAGGGAGGAATCTTCTGAGAACAAAGGTCAGATCTCACTGAGAGACAAGTTCAAGGTAGCTGTTAGGGACTATGGTGCCACTGTTGTTGTCTTCCATATTGGCCATTCCCTCACCCTCTTAGGGGTTATCTACCTCGCTCTCTCCAGGTATTCATACATAAATTTCATATTCATTGTTCATTTATGTGTTTACAGTTTTTATTTTAGCATTCTGATGAAATACATCAGTTTTGTCTTTTAACAATACTGTAGTAGTGAAATTATCTTTATCTCGGAGAACTTCTTGAAGGCATGTAAACCTTGAGATTTTTTTTCTTTCTGAATAACAATACTTTCTTCTATCTTAAGAAAAATGAATTAAAAAATATCTGATCAAAAGTATGACATATTTTTAATCGAATCTCAGTAATTTGTATCTATTATTTGTTTTCTTTCTCATTTGTGCCCAAAATTCACCATACTAAGAATGCTGCTCTCAATATCACATTTATTTTGTGTTGTTCATAAAGAAGACCACAAGAGTTTTTTAAACTGTAAAATTGAAAATATTTGTTTCATGAATGTTTTCATGAAGGATTTACAGTATCAATTTATTAGTTCTATTTATAAAGTCCATTCCATAAAATGCTATCAGCAATTTTCAAGTTGTAATTTTTATTGCTAATAACACATCTCTCAAGCCCATCTTTAGAAAACACTATCTATAATATGGAACTTAATTGAATATCTTATTACATATACTATATAAATAATTGATTTAATTTTAAGATAGTGGATATATCAGAGGCTTCCAAAAGATCTTGTTTTTTTTATTTCCTCAACTACCAAATAAAAAGGAAATATTTTATTTTGGTCAAAACATTAGTATTTTATACCCTGTATAAAAAAAATAGTAATAATAATAGAATAAAATTTCCTTGTAAGTGAGTTGGGACAATTTTGCTGGCAACTGGGCAGTATATAAGTTTTTAATGATGTCTCTGAGTCAACTTTTGGGAAGAATGAGAGCGAGGTGGCTCACAGCAAGCAAGTAGCAAGATAGCGCTAGTCCTTGGAAGCTCAAGATTACGATCTGTTCACTACTGAGGCTGAACTCAGACTGTAACGCAATGTCTGTGTGTGTATTCACATGAGTATGTGCTTAGGAGATCAGTATTAGATTTTCACTTATTACCCTAACAAATGCTCAAACACACATATATTATTATAATAATATTATATTATAAATGACATAAACTTTCTAACTATATATCTTCATTAAAATATGCACATAAGTTGATTTGTCTCATATTTTTAGTGGATTGGATGTGAAGTGGCTGTTAGAGAAAGCAGGGATGGGTACCTCATCTGTGGCTGCTGGGGCTAGCACTTTTGTCGCTGCATATGCTGTCAACAAAGTTCTTGCACCAGTGAGATTCAGCATCACCCTTGGAGCTACTCCATTTATAGTAAAATATCTTAGGAAAGTGGGGTTCCTCAAGAGACCGCCTCCTACCTCGTAGGTTCACTAAATAAGATATTGACCTGTTTTTTTTTTGTTTTTTTTACAATATCAGCAGAGCTTCAACTTTTTTCTTTTCAATTTTTATGTAAATCTATACAAATTAAGGAATTTTTTAATTGCAATATTTCTTCTTAAATGTGCAATTATGATTTTAAAATGTTTCTTTCTCACTTTGAATTAGACAAGTTATTATTAATGTGAAACAGATATTGTAGCAGGTTAAAATTCATATATTATTTACTTAAAATTTTAAATTCTATGAAAAACATTAATTCTTCTGGTATTGAAGTTTTTACTTGAATTCAGTAAAAATTCTATATTAATCATCATTATAAATATATGCGAAAAAGGGTGTGATTAATAAAAGAAGCCAATTAAGTGAGGTTATTTGTATTTTTTTATTTTAATGTGATGAAGCTATGCAAACATCTACAATAACTAATGAAATATCTGTTCTTATAATCCAATTGAACCATAAAGAGGTGTATATTGGAATGAAAGTTTTTAACTAACACTATAACTTTTATTATCAGGCCCATCAAGAATTCAGGAATTCATGTATCTTATGTCTTACAGATTTCATTAAGTTAAAAGTTTTGACCTATGTTTAAAAGTGTAAAATCTATATTAAAATCTAAAAGCTATATTAAACTCACATACAAATTAGTTGTTTCCTGTGGTATGGTAGCTAACTATTGCCACTTTATCTAAATTAACAGTTTACTTTACTAGAAGTAAATTTACTCTTGGTAAATAATAATGAAAAAATTCAAATTCAATATGCCTTCAAAAGCTTTATCTGTAATGATCCCATGGACCCATTTTTTCTATTTTTATCTTGATAATTATGGGTGTGTTGTGAATAATTTAGAGGTCCCACTGATTGATGGGTTTTTGAAATTATAAATATATTGTAAATACATTTGAAATATGAAATATCCATAGTATAATAAATATCTGCATAACTTTTATTTGTAATTAGAAGCTGGAATACATACATTTAGTTTATATGCTTCAATGTTAGGTAAAGAGAGTAAGCATGAATTTTCTTCTCAGCTATTTACCAATCAAAGTTTATATTTCATAAATAATATTTATATAATGATTTATTTTTAAATCCTTTCATTGCATTTATTTTAATATGTAAGTTACCTTCATTTATTCTTAATAGTATTTATTTAAGGGAGAAAAATGAAATTCTTAAGGAAGTTAATCAGAAGTTTTGAAACAGAAGACTCCTGAGAAATGAATCCAAAAAAAACCTCTCCAGTTTTATATTGTCACAATTTCATTTTATTTTATTATGTTTGATTACATGTTTTTATAATTATGTTGATGATTATCTATTATTAAAATAAAATGCGTTATTCCACAAAAGTAATTTTTGAAAAGTGTAATATAGAATAGTTTGATATTCTATATAGCCTAAGGTCAGAGAGAGTTCACCTCGACCAACTTAGAGGACTGAAAGTGAGGCGTGGGCCTTGAAAGCACTCTGCATTTTAAAAAATGAGCTAACTGTGGAGGTTTGTAACCATTTCTTATTTATTTCACCCGCCATTGATTTACTAATTTCTTATAGGAAAAATTACTTGTTTTTAACTTTTTTAAATATTGGAAGAAAATGCTATCCCTTATTTATTCCACTTATCAGTTATATCATATGTTATTTGCCATTTCTACAAAACGTTAAAGAGAATTATTGAAAGTATTTTTAAATTAATGTTTAGTCTATATTAGTATTTCTTCATAGCATGTCACCTGCAGTTTCTTTGCTTGGTTAAAAACTTGCTAGAATATTTTTGTGTAGCATTGCACAGCAAAAAGAGCATCTGTTGCTATGAGGACGTCATTTTGTCAATTTTATTATCTATGAAATTAAAGTTTCTAAGTTCCCCTCAAAATTTGATATTCAAGAAATATAGAATCAAAAATCAAATTTAAAAAATATATATGTCACACACCTTCATACCTTGTTTTTTTCTGAAAAGATCAGGAATGAATTAGATGCTTCATTCTGTTATTTCATTTTGTCATAGTACTGTGCCTAATTTCAAATGAACTGTAAGGAAAAAGTATAAAATGGCTACAACTGCCAAACCATTACTCTAAAAACCTAATGAGGTTTTACCATATGCCTCTTCTCAATTTGAACCTCAAGTTCATAATGGTCATCAAATTAATGACTTGCCCATAATTTTAATTAAATGTACTATTAGGTATAATGTCTTATTTATGCTAATGAATTCTATGTATATTAATTTAAATTTTTATATTAGCTGGCCTACTATTTGTAGAATGAATTTTTGTAATCTTGAAGGTGAAATATCTTAAGTAAGCAATCTTCAGTATGGCTTACTCACTTATGAAATATTTGACCTTGACTAAGAACGAAATCTAACTGCTATGAGTGGAGATCTTACCTATAATGTCGTATTAGATTACAAAATTCTTGAAACCCAGGTAATTATTATTTCAATAAAACTCAGAGTAAATTAATGCTAATAATAATTGAGTCCTCATAATATAATTTTGAAAATAATAATTATTTTAAAGAAAATCATATTTTATACTTCAAGATTTGCTTACATTTCAGCAACTTTTGACTATTAGGATGGGGTTTACCTGAAACTGTTATCAAAATATATGAATTTTTTGCTTTAAAATTATTTGAGTTTACTTTTTACTATCTAAATTAAGCATCTGGTTATTTTTGGTAATCAGCCTTTTACAAGTGAGTTTTCATTTTTAAATTATTATTATTATTACAATTTAAGAAAAAAATTATAAATATTAAAAGGTACTGAAATTAAATCTCTACTATATTGTATATTGTAACCTATTAAAATGTGCAAATTTAGACTTTTTTTTTTTTTTTAACTNGGTATCACCAATTCTTTGAAACCATAATGAGCAATATTTTAAGCTTTAATAAATAAAATTTTAAAAAGTTCATTAGAAAGTATTCTTTAAAAAACCATAATATATTTTATTAAAAAGTCTTAAATTGTTTATATCTTCCAATTCTAGATTCAATTAGGAACTTGCCAGACCTAAAAGAATAATTTACAGATTTTCATTTTTTTTTTAAATACTACTTCAATAAAACAAAATATTTTGTTTCATATTAAAAAGTTATCATTGGTTGATTTCATATAAATATATAGTGAAATGCATATGTGAAACCTATATATAAACATAATTATTTTAAAATGTCACTCACTCATTTTTAGAAAATATGAGAAATATCAAATATTACATATCAGCAGACATAGGGTACATTATCAAATAATTAGGTCAAATATGTCAAAGTGGGTCATGATAAATAAATGAGTAATTAGTCATTACTAAATAATAAATTAAATTTACAATAATTATAAAATAAAACTTAATTTAAAATACATTTTTTAAATTAACTATTTCTTTAAATTAGTTTAAACTAGAGTAAAAGAAAAAGTTGGAAATTCTGGAGATTTACAGTTGAATTTTAATGTATATATTTTAAATCATTATTTCAATTATGTGAATGATTTTAATGTAATATATTATCATTAGTAGAAGTAGGGAAAATCTATTAAAAATTATTTGTTGCTAATCCCATGGTAAAGATTTTAATAAAAGAATAATTATTTTAGTGAATTATTATTTTATGTAGAAAAAATTATGAAATTTAGTTTTATCAAATCACAATCAATTCTTCACACTTTTTATGTATTTTACTTGCTGAGCACTTTTGGAATCATTGATTCCATCTTCAGAGCTCAGTCACCTATCACCAAAGAGCATTTCAATCTAGAGTATAGTACCAACAATAGATACACATTAAAATATTATGTAAAATATGCAACTTATTACTAACATATAAAAATATACATCTATAAGTACTAAAAATGTAAATAGTACAATATGATTATTAAAAACCTATAAAACTATTAATATTATAAATATAGACTATATACATAAATAATATCCTATGGGAGTTAGTTATTGGTTATCATATTTATTCACACTATGAATACAATTAATTTCATTCACACTATAAGATATTCATTATAATTTATAAGAAAAGAGAAAAAAAATAAAATTAGAGATATCCAGTATTTTACCTTTTTATGAGTGTCTGCCTTGGCAGCTCTATATGCACTGGATCTTATCTGCTGAAAGTTACTCAGGGATATGAAGTCCAACATCCTCCACTTCCTCCTGATCAGTGCGCTGGATAAGACATCCAGGATTGCCTGCCTTTTCCAGCTTTATCTCTAGAGCCTCCAGAACACTCATCCATCTTATTTACTTTTATTGTGAAGCAAAGTGCCTAAATGATCCCCCGGGTATGGCCCACCACCTCTATATAATTTCTAAATTTGCTATCCTGTGGTTTTCTGAAATGCTCTAGTTACCATTCCTTCAGCTTTCTACCTCTCTGTCGAATATAAGTACATATTTACTTGGAGAAGACCCACATTGTATCTTATATTCTCTAAACTTTTCACTTTTCAGTGTTGGATCTTTTAAATGACTAAGGTGGTCTCTGAGGCTCTAACTCTTAATATAAGCTACACTCGTGCTTTCTCAGCATATTCCCTATGTTTGGAAAAGATAATTTGACAACTACATATAAGTAACTTACTTAGGATGACTTCTCCAATGCCTCTCCTCCCACACTCACCATCAATCATGAATATTGCCTTTAACCTTATCCACTGAGTTCTCTATCTCTCCACTCTTATCTTCTCTGAGAAAAATATTAGCCAAATCACCTGTATTCTCTAATTTAGCAGTTTCAACTCCAACATTGTGAACAAACTAATCGTTAAATTAGTGAACTCTTTAAATTACTTAGTTTATTTCCAACATCTTGCATTCCAACTCCTACCTCATTTTAACTTATCATTATATGATCTATGGTATTATTGAATGGAAAAGGGATTCTATGAATGAAATTTGCCCTATAATAGGAATGGGGTCTTTTGATACGAGTGTGTGTGCATTTATTTAAGTTTATTATTGGGAAAAAAAGCTAGTTTATGGTTCATATTTTTTCAAAAAGGGTTAGGATAAAAGAGAGGGAGCTCAGTTTTTAACTGAATTTATTAAAAATACTTGCATGGGACAAGTAACTTCTATCAAAATTTGCAAGAGGAACCCAAAATTCTGAGACCATGAAATCTGATAAAATAAAAGAACTGATAAACGAATATAGGATAAACATTCTTTGCAAAAACTAGAGCTTGCAGAGCTAAGAAAATTATTCTCTAAAAGGGAGGTTACTAAATGCAAGAATACAACCCTTAATACAATGACGGTGCTATGACAGGAGACCTTTGTTTCTTGAAGGAAAAAGTAGAGAATAATTAGCAATTTTTCTTAAGCCTCAATTATCATATTTTTTTATATAAAAACAAAATATAACTCTGATTAATGTTGAATTGATTATTTAAAATACTTTCTGTTAACCAGCATAATAGCTACATAAAAAGTCAGGATTAGTCTGTATAGGGCCACTATTAAATATTTTCTTAATCTTCAGGATCTATTAAAATGATCATGCAAATGTTTGATATTTCAGCAGAAGTGATTGTAAGAAAAGAGAGATAACCTGAAACTTAAAATTTGGTTTGAAACTAAAGTTTAATCCATTACAGTACTAAAATTATTACTTAATCTTTTTTTTTTAATTAAAAATAATATCCATATTTAAAGATATATTATTTATTGAGATAAATATTTGTGATGTACAGTTAGGAAGGGTAAAATTACCTTCTTTACAAATTTTAATACTTCAGGTAGTGGTGAGAAGGGACCTTTTGAATTATAACATTAAAGTTAGATGATTTTAGTTGAGGTTCGGTCAAGGTAGATCCACAAAAAAAACATACAAATTTTTAAAAAAGTGTATTTTTTAAAAAATAAAAGATTCCATCAGTCATGGAAATGAGAACTTAGGGACAGGAGGTCCTCTCTCGTCTTCATGATAGACAGCCCTGAAGATAGCTTACAATGTAAGCCGAAACGGCAGATAATCTTTTTAAAAAATACCCTTTTTTTTTAATTTGTATTTTTTTTTTTTTTATCTACCTAGACCAAACCCCAACTAAAATCATCTAATAATAATAATATCTACGGTCAAAAAACTCTCCTTCTGAATATAACACTAGAGGTGTCTAATATGCAAATTGATACACTTATTTTATGTACACTTATCATCTTCTGCCTAATCCAAAATACAATAAGTAAAAATATAAATATTTGGAGGTAACTAACTGTAGAGCTTTATGAAGAGAGAATTGTCACGAATTTGATCTTGGGAGCTAAGGAATTAAAAACTGATTTGTAATCAAAAAAGTTTTTTCAAGCAATAAGGTTTCGACCTAAATTTCAGAGCGAATAGGGTAATGGGGAGAGAGAGACTTTAGAGCAGGAGTTACAGAGGATCTACATCCTTTATCCAAAGGAATGATTTCAATTGTTTCCATCTGATGCTAAAAAAAAAAAACAATTTATAAATTTCACATCTGAGATGAGTTTAGAATTATAATTGATTAAGGAATTATGCATTAAATATATTTTAGCAAAGAAAAAATTCCTATTTCTCATTACTAAATAGCTTTTGGAAAACATCTCTTATTTCCTACCTAATAGCACCTGCTTTAAATTTTAATTTAAACATACAGTAGACATATTCTGAAGCTCTAGTATAACCATTTTATTGAAGTAATTATATGAATGTTAAATTTAGGGTAATTACATTATGAAAAGTAAAATTCAGATGTGTAGTCATGTTAGAATTTAGACATTTCATAAGAGATCAAATATGTTTAATCGTAGGTCCGAAGTGTGTTAGCTTACCAGCTATATTCAGCCATACTTTACCAGTATAATTAAGCATACTTGTCTAAATTCTTTTAATATTTTATCAAAAAGCTTATTTGGGATCCACAAGGCCATCTTCACTAACCAGTCTCTTGATAACTATAAGTATACTATATTTTGGCCGTGTCCATAATCTTAGTACTGAGGAAAAAATATATACAAGAAAGTTATATTAAAATAAACAGTGCTTTATTTTAAACAATAATTAAAAATAACCCCTTTGTACATTTAAAAAATACTAACATCAATAGTGACAACAATAGACGCATATGCTACATGAAGATAACAATACTAAACCACTAATTTTTATTGGTCAGATCAAGAGGATTGATCATAATTTGGTTCTGATTGCTCTGATGGTTCATCATCAATAAGCTCAGCTTTGATTGGAATATCACAGAACTGATCGTACATAGTACCCTCAACATGGGTGGAAAGAATGTGGTGGTCTAGAAGCTCCCTGGACTCTGCAGTGAAGTCACAGTTGTAGCAAGTGAATGACCCAGCAGGATGAGAGGCAGAATGACGAGCAAGGATATGCCTGTGGAGATGTTCCATTCGAGCAGCACGATAGTCACACTGTGGACAAAGGAATGGCTTCACTCCAGCATGCTTGCTCTGGATATGGCGGGTTAGATGACTCAGCCGTGTGGCTCGATAATCACATTCAGAACATACATGTGGACGCTCATCGCGATGTTTAGACATGAGGTGATAGTTGAGATGTTCTGAGCGGGCAGAGCTGTAGTCACAAAGCTTGCAACGGAATGGCCGTTCAGCTGAATGCACAGCCAATACATGTCGGTTGAGGTGTTCAAGTCGCCCTGTAGCATAAGGGCAGAGCTCACATGCATATGGCTCTGTACGTGAATGAGCATTTGCCATGTGCTCAGTAAGGTCCTCCTCCTGAGAGCCGGCAAAGTCACACTCTTGGCACATAAATGGCTTGCGATCTGAATGCTTAGTAAGAACATGCACGTTGAGATGCTCAGTACTGAGAGCTGAGTACCCACAGTGTACGCAACGGAGGAGCTGCTCACCAGAATGTTTGGAGAGAACATGATTGCGGAGATGGTCATCCCGAGCCGCCCTATAATCACAGTACTGGCATGGGAAAGGCCTCTCTGCAGAGTGCTTGGAGAGTATGTGGCGATTGAGGTGTTCCATTCTCTTAGTGGCATAGTCACACTCATGGCATCGATGTGGCTTGCGATCACTGTGTCTTGATAGTATATGCCTGTTCAAAAGTTGAGCCCTATTAGTACTATACTTACAGTGAACACAATAGAACATTTTATCAAAGACTTCTGCTCCTGAGCTTACCAGCTCATCAGAATCTTCATGGATAATAGGTTGATTGCTAAAATCACTATGATGGTTTGAAACTTCTTCAGGGTGATTTTGTGAAATATGAAGCATTAATTCCCAGGCTTCATTTGTTTGGTAAGTACAGTGTGTACATTGAAATTCATTTTTGTCTATCACATTGCTAAAATTGTTTAAAGATATAGTTTCTATGTCAGGTTGAATGGTAAATGGTATAATTTCATTTTGATTCTTATCACTAGTTTCCTGTTTTATAGAAGGTACATTATTTTTATTTTTCTGAGCAACTGTTTCACACTTTACATTGCTAGTATTGAAAGACAAAGGTACATTAATTTCCTCTGGAGATTGTTTATTTTTTTCTGATTTCTTGGATCTTGATTTTGGCTTTTTCTTACCACATTCATTATTATAGATAATAATCTTGTCAAGCTCTTTTGAATGTTTAGATAAAATATGGTGTCTTAACTTTTTCTCTACTTTATCACTAAAATCACAGTATGGGCATAAGTCCATGTCAAACTTTTTAGTTTGGGTCGGAGCAGAGTTGCATGTTGGTTCAGGTATATAGATGGTGGAAATTGATGGTACACCTTCCTTCTCATTCAGAAATGGCACAGAGCTGGGATTAAGGTCAGTTTGGTTTTGAGAAGTGAACTGGTTCTCGTGGCTAGTCTTCGCCATGATGTGAAACATCTTAATGTGAGATTTAATGTACTTAAATTTTTCAACAGAAAATTCACAGTAGAAGCATGTGTAAGGTTCTTTTTTCTTTCCATCAACTCTGGCACCTGTAATAGAAAAGTCAAAATGAAACAAGAAATAATAAACAAAAAAAAAATAGGTTATTCTTTTTAAGCTACACCTTCAATCACTTCTAAACGCCTATAATACTACTAGACAAGCTTTTATTGCTTCATAAAAAGCCTCCCTGAGGTGGGATACAGCACTAGAATTGTGAGACTTGAACAGATCCTACTGGTTAAACCAACAGATCTTGAAATATTTAGATAACTCAATAATTATTAGTAGAGAATTTTTGGTGGGGTTCAGTCAAGGTTGATCCAAAAAAAATGCATTTAAAAAAAAGGTATAGTTTTATTATCTGCCAATGTACCGGCTTACATTACAAGCCATCTTTAGGGCTATCATGAAGGCAAAAGGGGACGTGTTGCCATCTGGATCAAATCCTCATGAATCAAAATTCTCCACTAATAATCTCTCACTAAACATTTGATCCAGGTGGCAACACGATCTCACCTTCATGATAGTCCTGAAGATGTCTTACAATGTAAGTCAAAATGTCTACAGATGATAAAAAATACACATTTTTGTAATAGTATTTGTTTGGATCCACCTCGACCGAACACCAACAAAAAACCTCTACTAATAATCTCTACAATCAAAAACTCTCCTTTTGAACTTAATTATTACTGTGAATAAAATGAATGAATTTCTTTCTTCTTTCATCATTGAAAAGTTATGGTAAAAATTAGAGGCAAGAGCTCTACAACAATATGTTATTTTTTTTATCAGGCTTAATGCAAATAAAATACGAAGCACTTCTATTCCATTAGTCAAGCTTTTTTTAAGTAGTAAGTTATTTTTGTCTTTAGAAAAACGGATAAAGAAAATAAAAACAGAATGAATTTTCAACTAAAGAGAATAGTGAATTCAAGAAGGAATTTATAAAAATCAGTGAAAGTGAATAAACATCTTCCAGTGGAAATGCCTTCATTAAGACTCTATGAAAAATATGAGATAGATTGGATAGCTTTAATAAAAGAGAAAAAAATGGCCACATTAAAATAAAATAAAAACTGCCTTTTAATAATCATGATTTTATGTTTTAAATCATGAAATGTTTTGAAAAATAAAGCCATAGTTCTGAATATAAGTATAAATTACTGCATTAAATAAATTTGTTTTTATATTTATATAATTTAAAAATTAATTAACATACATTTCTGCAGGCATTTTTATTGCAAATGTTATTGTCATCTATTTATAATGGTATGGTATTCACTGTTGATTTCAGTTATAATTCTTGTTCATAATGTTTTTTTATTTGTAAAGGAAGTAAGCCTGCCGAACACTCGAAATTGGATTAAAAAATATTATACACAATAAACTTTTTTATGTTAATGTTATAGTAAATATAGTTTATATAAATATATAGTATCACATGCATATGG
>KZ809192.1:4498-25618 GCA_000696205.2 Oncopeltus fasciatus | reverse complement strand
CTAATAATAATAATAATAATACTATTAAATTATTATAATAAAATGGTTAAATTGGCATAGTCCTTAAATTTATAGAAGATAGGTTTAGAAAGTGAATGGTTCTTAGAAACCAGATTTAAAGAAAAAGGCCGAACAAGTCGAAACATTATGAATGAACATATTATTAATATGTAAAGAGATTGCAAATATATAAACAAATGAAAAACTATTTAATAAATTACTTTGATTTTTGAAATATCATTATTAATTTATTTATTTAGTTGGACAGTAAACAATAATAGCAACATTAATCTTAGTCGTCTGGTATCACCAATTCTTTGAAACCATAATGAGCAATATTTTAAGCTTTAATAAATAAAATTTTAAAAAGTTCATTAGAAAGTATTCTTTAAAAAACCATAATATATTTTATTAAAAAGTCTTAAATTGTTTATATCTTCCAATTCTAGATTCAATTAGGAACTTGCCAGACCTAAAAGAATAATTTACAGATTTTCATTTTTTTTTTAAATACTACTTCAATAAAACAAAATATTTTGTTTCATATTAAAAAGTTATCATTGGTTGATTTCATATAAATATATAGTGAAATGCATATGTGAAACCTATATATAAACATAATTATTTTAAAATGTCACTCACTCATTTTTAGAAAATATGAGAAATATCAAATATTACATATCAGCAGACATAGGGTACATTATCAAATAATTAGGTCAAATATGTCAAAGTGGGTCATGATAAATAAATGAGTAATTAGTCATTACTAAATAATAAATTAATTATAAATTTTTTCCAGTTAAGTTTAAAAATTTAGCTTGTAAAATAAATAATGAATATCCTCTCATATCAAAATTAATTTGCCAATAGCAGAAATGTGTAATAAAACCATCAGAATCTTATCTCATCAACGTAAGAATGACTAAATGTGAGATTAATCATGAGTTTGAAAATTCTTAAAAATATTAGAAACAAACATATACCTTGTTGTTCTTCAACTGTGACATCCATGAAATAACGTAATTACGGTGAAGTGCTCAAGGTACACCCACTTTCTAAATAAACAGACGAAGTGATTAACCTTCGGCTAAGGTTACAAATGTAAGCAAAGAGGTAGTATGAATTGACTTTGAAGTATAAACGAAATGAGAAGAGATTGTAGTTCAATAGCCAAATTCTTGCTAATTGTTTCATGTTTACAGCAAATTTTGAATGATAGTAGCTCTTCTTGAAGCTCCAAATAAAAAAAAATTTAAAAAAATATTTCGATTTTAACATTTAAACTGTGAAAACTATAGTAAGTAGTATTAATTCAATGTAAGTGTGTGACTTTACAACCAAGTAACAGTCATAGGGTTTCTCTAAATAAAATCTTTAAATACAAATAGAAAGGACGAGCTTGATTATAAGTAAAAGCGGACTTTCAAGAATAGGGCACATTCAGTAACCTCAAGTGCGATTGAAGAGTGTTTTTGTTGGACGATTGTGATAAACGATCCTACAAAAGCTGCCCTCCTTCTCTTGTCGCGTGAGCTATCTTTTTTTTTTACTTTCCGCAAAATATTTTTCAAAAAGAGCAGAGGGGTAATCCCTCATGTGAAGTAAATATATATATANATAATTTGGATTTCTATCGAAGGGATATTCAGGAATTTACAGAAAGGTGCTCCATTTTTCAAAGAAAATTGAAGCTATTGTTGAGTTAATTTTGGGAAATGTTTTCAAGATGCAATACAAGCATGTTTTTGAAAATATGGACGCAACTGGAATTTAACTTTGACAGTGGTTCGTGTTTGCTGATATATCTGTCAAAACATTCATTATTAGTCACGACGATTAGGTTTTTAAGACACTGTATGCAGGTTTCCAAAAAAACAAAAACGATTTAATACAATATGAAAAATACATTCAATCAAAATATTTTTAAAAAATCGCAAAACAAAATTTAAGCTTAAATTTGAAAGTTTTTTTTTTTTTTTTTCAAAATATAACGTTGAAAGAAAATAAGAGAAAAATACATAATTTAAATTGAAGGGTTTTTTTTTATTTATCCCAAGTACGACAGGTCCTGGAATACAAAAATATTTAAGTGACAGAAGGTGAGAAGGAATGGCAAGCCGAGTGAGAGTGCAGCCCGAACCGGCACCGAATAGGGGAGTCGTCTACCCCCCTGATGTATATCACTTTTACTTCGGGGGTAAACTCCCTCGAAGGCCTTGCCTCTGAAGGAAGTGGTTCACCTTAAGAACAACTCTGAAGTCAGAACCGCGTTTATTGCGATAAAAGCTGCGGGTTCGAGTCTGTACATTACATTACATAATTGATTGAATGAAAGAGCTATTTTTATTTTCCAATTTTATATTTGTATATGCACTAACATCATATTCAGACGACTTTGGAGATATATCCTTGCTGCGTGGTTAAAACTCACAGAAAGGCAGGAAATATTTCCATAAATACTTTTATATTTAAATTCTGAATATTTTGCTACTTTTAAGGATTCGCTTCTTTTCTGAAGCAGATGGTAATTTTGTGTCGTAAACTCCAGTCGCGCTGGAGCTGCTTAAATAAAATTAATTAATAATACTCCTTTTTTTTTTTTTTAGGTAAAAGTAGATTTATCAATAGGAGTAAAGAATTTGGCAGTCTTATTCGGAAATCCTGACAGCGGGTCCAATCTTTAACAGGTTGACACAAATACTGGGGTTTACTAATGACATAGGCCTGGTAGCTCTTTTAAACCATTAAAAATGCGTTTTTAAAGCTTACTGAAGCGTAAACCAGAAGAATACAATTTATATACGTGCAGGGTCTGGAACTGAGACCAGAAATTCAAATGCCACTAGTTAAAAATAGTTAAAATGGGCCAATTTAAGTTTCGTATTTTGAAGCCGTTATAAGCTCCGTGGAAACAGAATATCTCTGGAGGTTATTCAACCGATACTAAGAGTAAACAGACGTTATTTTCACATGGAAGCACTGTCATCTCACTCTTGAGATGATGTTCAGCCATAATACTCTTATCAGCCCTTATCTGGGCCCTGTTAGCCACAGAAAAAAAAATAGCTGATAAATACAGACAAATGATAAATAAAGACATCTTGAGCATCTGCACAAAATATAGCCACCTAGATATTGTTCATTGATGCGGCCAAGGACCATACCGGTCTGTTACGCCATAGTGTTAGTTGTTTGACCTCATTAATGGATGAAGTTAGTCAAGGGGATAGTGTAGAGAGAAATTAAATAGAAAAATTAGAAAATAAAATTTTTTTAGAGTTATAAAAAAAATTACAGAACATAATTAGTGTAAAATATAATGTTCTAACATTCATATTATGTAGAAGAATATAGATATAGAATTTGAGTGAACAGGTCGAAATGGAGTTCTACTATTCATTTTGGACACTCAGTGGGCGGGATCAAACTCCTTTTATACATGTCCCTCAACTTTGCAAATTTTATTCAGTGTCCATATAAAAAAAAATTTGTATTTCCGAACTCCTTTTGTAATAGAATTAGCTTAGAATTACGCTTCATTACATAGCCAGACAGGGATACAGCGACCAATAAATATATGATTATTGGTTTAAAACATGATGCAACTTATTTTTAGACCAATAAAAATAAGTTGTTTTAATTAAAAACTATAGAAAGGGTTATTGATAAGTATATTAGTAAATAGTAATTATAAATATTTAATGAAAATCAATATCGAACTCTAATATTTGGGAGTTAATGATATAAAATATTTTTTCTTCTCCGAGTGTGTTAGTACAGAAAGTCTATGAAGACAATGTGGACAATACTTGGAGCCATCAGTTACATTGAAGAAAACATTTTATAACACATAAACATAGGTCACACTTGTCCCTATATGTTCACGTAGGCTTCCACGGTCGTCGGAAATATATACAGTTTCTTCTTCCGGGTTGGGCCGTGTCAAGTTGTCGATAGTTGCCGAGCTTTCGCACATCCTGTGATGGCTTCTTCAGGGCTGAATAGAGAAACTGAATTAAACTTCTCTATTCAGCCCTGAAGAAGCCATCACAGGATGTGCGAAAGCTCGGCAACTATCGACAACTTGACACGGTCCAACCCGGAAGAAGAAACTTTACATAATAAGTATATGTTAAAAAAGTCTGCTTCAGAGGGAGCCAGATGGAAAACCCGCTTTTTTCTAGTTGAATCTCGCTGTAGATAATCTTTTCTGGATACAATATAATAGTTACAAGCGTAACTATACGAATAAAGTACGAATAAACTTGAAAACCAAACGACCTCTGTTTGAAAAATGGAAATTGCTTAGAACAACTAAGTAAAGTATCCATTGATTGCTTTTCAGGAATGCAGCACGTTCAAGAGAATATGTTTCGTTCACTCAACATCGGCACGACCAACATACCTGTGATTGTATAGATTTTTCTGTATTAAATTACATGTCCTGCAATTTGACGCCTATTTCAACCAGACATTTATCAAAACATCCCCCACTAGCTGGCCTACTAAGCAACTAACGAAGTGTCATCTTCAGCAATAGGCGTTTCCGTCTATACCCCCTTCCCCCCGCTCCACCCTCTAGTTCCTCTTCCTTTCCGGAACGCCTAGGAAGGGAGATGGGGTGTGTATTTCTGTTCAGGGATATTTGGCCGGGCCGTCCGGGTATTTTTACACCCAGTCTGGGTTTGGCACCGGCACGGGGGACACAGCTCCACTGGGACCATGCAGGCAAGTCCTCCCTCGAGGGTCTACGACCCACGGGGCCATCTCCCCTGAAAGAGTGATGTCTCGGGGTCTTAGACACCCCCTCTGAGACATGGAGGATTCCGTTCACAGCCCTCCGTATGGATTGAATTCATTCGTGGAACCATTTAGGCATCTTTACTCCATACTTATTTCAGTTATTTTTATTAATTATTCATACTAATTTAAAAGTTCTCTCCTCCCATAGATTATGGTAAAAAAAAAATAACTCGAGATACAATATAATAATTACCAACACAGATAGTGCATTACTACTGTCTTTTTTTAGAATCTTATAAATAGAAAATATTTCAACTTTATAAAACTTTTCACCTTTAAAACATTTTTCTTGTGCCTTCAGCTTTATTTATTTTTTTTATTTATATATATTTACTCGAAATACTGTGCATATAGTAATAAATTCTAAATAATATAGTAATATTCTTAAATCAGCTCTTATTTATGTTCTTAATTATTATTTATACCATAAAATAATTATATTAAAGCTAATAATAAGTTGTGTCTTATAATTTCTTGTAAAACTAGGCATTAAAATTAAAATTTTTCAACGTTTTTTGAAATATTTTCTTTTTTTTACTAGCTACCTCTCCCGTGCCCTAGGTCAGATAGAGACAAGAGTCTTGTCATCCCATCTCTTTGATATATAAGACTTTCCTGTTGCAAATTTGTAGCCAGAAAATTATTTAAATTTAATGCAAGCATTTCATAAAAAAGAAATCCCGAAAAAAAAAATTTTTTTTTTCCTACCCAAAAGCCGAAAGAATGCATGTTTGTGTGGACTTCAATATTTTCCCTAAGGCTCGATTTGTAGGATTTTGGTGAAACTTAAAGGACATTGCTCTGTAAAAGACATGTTTAGTGTATTGCTTATGCGAGTTCAATGATATATAATTCGCAATTAGTTGTTGCGATAATTTAAATTTTGTGAATTTAGGATATATTTAAGTGTTTACCTATAGACCCAATATAGCTAAATGTATTTAGCAAGCATAAATCAGGCATTAATTAGACTACTCAACTATTTATTTTTTAGGGCTAAAAACCCTATTATTTATTCATGAATTATAGATTTTTTTTCTAGATTTAGATGAACCTATTGAAGAAAACAATAGTTTTAAAATATAGTTTTCTAAAATTTATGTTCTCTAACGTTTTTATCAGAAACCCTTATTAAGGAAAATATTTTAAAATGTTACTTCGAAGTTTGAAGTGGGTCCTCTTACTTTTAAAATATAAGGAACCAACTTAGCAAACTGTTGAATAAATTCATTTTAAGTTAAAATTAGAAGAGAAGGAGGGATAGTTTAGAAGATCAAAATTAATAATCGCAATGTCTTTGTTTTTATTTGAGATACTAAAATGTTTATGGAATGTAAAAGGTGTAATGTAAAATTTTCTAAAATTTATTCTCTATAACATTTTTACGAAAAACCCTTGTTAAGTAGCGAACAAGGGTAAATTACATTAACGAATGTAATTAAGATGGCTGGGCATTTATACTCTTCTTCTATTGTTTTTTAAGGCTTATAAAATAATTTTCCTCGTCCGATTTTAACATAAAATTAATAATTACAAGGGTTTGCAATAAAAATCCTTTATAGTGAATTTCGATTCTATATTTTTAAAATGAAGTTTTATATATTTTAATATATTCTAACTCAAAAGAAAAAAATTACATTCTTAAAAATATTTTGTAATAAGTGATTTTTTTTTTTAATTGTTATAAAATTAATTTTTCATCCATTTCTTCTGTAATTTTTTTTCCCAACCCCAATTATAATGAAGATATTAATATTTTAAATTTTAAAGTTTCTCTCTAAACTCCCCCTCTCATGTCTGACTAATAGGCGCAAAAGTCTATCGCTGCAGGCTAAATATGACCACAATAGTCAGGAAGAAGGATGAAGCTGAGAAGTTAGCAGATAGATTCCACTGCCTTTCGGGAAACTGTTTTATCTATCCGGGGAAGATATCGGATACAATGTAGCGAAAATTATTTTTCTTGAGACAGTAACAAGTCGTAAATGAACTCCAGTTTGGGTACTGTTACCCAGTTAGTGTTACCCAGGTACTATATATATATATATGTAGATAAGAATTGGATCTTGGTGTTGTTGGCACCGGAGATCGTGTTGCCAGTTGTAACAGTGGGGAAGGGTTATCAATTGTTTACATCGCGAGGTCTAGTTTATTTTTTCGGTGGATCGATAAAGATGTTAAAAGAGAACTACTTCCTTTACAAATTATCTCTTGATATATATGTATGTATATATGTGTGTCTGTGTGTGTGTAAATACTCATTTGAGACATAAACGGGAAGAATCACTAGTAAAAGTGCTTTTTCTTCGATTTTGTATGACAATATTGTCTTATTCAAGACCTCACACATCTTTAGTAACTCAGTAAACGTTGAGAGAACTTGGCTGGTATACAGATCCAGAACTGGATATATACAACTTATACCGTGGACTTCGCACCGTTAGACTTCCATTTGTTTTGTTCTCTTTTAGCTCCTCTTAGTGCTGTAAATCTGCTATCAAAAGAGGCTTGGGCATATCAAGTATATGAGGCTTGGCTCAGTTTTCCCTAAAGAAATCTCAGAACGTCAACACTGATAGAATAACGGTTTGTTTGTTTTTTCTGGAAAATTGGCAAAAGACCTTCGATCGAAATGGTACTGAAATTAATTTTTTAGTTTGTGTGTGAGCCTGTCTGTCGTAGGAGCTCAGAACAGAGTACTATGTAATAATTAACTCTGAGGTTTAGGGGGGTAATACCTGTATAAAATACATTGAAGGAAGTATACAAAATTTTCAGATGTGCATGTTGGTGAGGATTGAATCTTGGTGTTGTTGACACTGGAGAACCTGTTGCCAGTTGTAACAGTGGGGAATGAAAACCATCAGCTTCCAACAAGGCCTAGTTTATTTTTTTGGTTAATTGATTAGGACGCTTCTTTTTCAGAGCATCTTGAAGTTTAGGGGCTTTCCCTTACCTAAAGGCAGGTTTTGTTGGCCCAAGGAGTCAATTCTGAAACATTAACGCAGTCAGTCAACAATTATTTGTTGTAATAGGTATTTTACATTTTCCAAGTTTAAGTTATTTAGCAGCTTCCTGGTACGTCTTAAAATCCACAACAGAAAAGGAATGAATGCGCTCACATCCACAATCTTAAAACCACCATACTCCCTAGTACTAACTACCAATAGGAAATCAAGAAAATACCCCCACCCCTCTACAACCTCAGTGAATTTCTACTTCTCTCAGACCAAAGGCGACCTGTTTCCACAAAACATTTTATTCCCCAAAAAGCGTTATACTTTTGCTCATTCTACACTTTTATTTATCCTCCTAATAATTTAGATTTTTATTTATCGCAGTTATTAATATTTCGAATTATTTTAGTTCTTTCCTTTCTTTGATATATCTCTGATATGTGCGTGTGTGTGTGTGTGTGTGTGTGTGTGGTAGGCGCTATATTGTCCGTTATTGCTTTTGGTAAAAAATTAAACAAATTCGGTGTATAAGCTTCTTTCCGTAAATAGTTGAATGAGTTCGTTAATGACAGAAATTGGTCGAGCGGGAGGAAGGGGGTTAGAGAGACAATTATGAAAAATCTTTCTTGTTTTCATTATTATTTTACTAAACGGAAAAAATTACAAATAATAGGAGTAAAATTTATTTTTTGTAATATATTTATTTTTTTATAAAAGATGCTTATTAAGCAAGACTTTTAAAATTTAATCAGTGAGTAGAAAAGTACTCTATTTAAAGATAGACCAATTTGAATGCCAATAAATTTAATATAAGATCTATAAAAAACTTTATAAAACACAATAATTATTAAATTAAATTTTCTAACATTTACGTTTTATTTATCCATTTTGACAATAGGAGCAAAATAAAGAAGATGTCAAAAAATATATTAAAGCTACATGGCTTTCCCCTACTCTTCCCTCTTAGAGTAAGCCTTGTAATGTTTCCCTTAATTTTCCTATTTGGATTTTAAAATTAAATTAATAATTCATTCTTATTTATTCAATGGGAGATTTGCTTAATTTATGTAGTCTGTTAGACATGTTGTGTTTTCCATACATGTAATATGCCATACTTCATGTAATGCATCATGCCCTAAACCATGGAGTTTCATCTTCAATATCTCAGTTTTATCTTGAATAAGTCTCACACAAGAAACCTAAGAAAATCATTTAAGATTTTAATTGAAAATTCGTCCTAAATTAAATTTTACCTTATGTTTCTTGTTATATGTTTTTTATTTTTTTAAATTAATAAATCTTTATTTTTTACAGTCGTTTAATAAACAACATGCAATTTTATGGCAGAGAGACATGTACAATAAAAAAACAAAAGTACGAAATAATAAATAAATATTTTAAAAAAACAAATAGTTGTAATATTATGAAAGTAAACACCTTTTTTATTGGTTAATTTATACACTTAATAAGAACCCATAACCCATTCGTGAGTTGTAAGATTATCCTTGTGTGACATTGGTGAGAGGGCTGTATTTGTCGATGACTCGTGGCGTATGCCTGCTATAATAAGACCCACGACTCACTCCTCCAGGGTAAATCTGTCTCCCGGGATATTGTCCTGGAGAGCCTTCTCACCTGCTCAATACTCCAGGTTCCTGGAGCTGCAGAAGCTAAGCAGGTTTCCCATGTGTCTTTAAGGATGGCCATAAATAAGGGTGGATGACGAAGTTTACTTTGTAACCCTGAGAGGGTAAGGCCGTAAAAGAAAGGGAGGCGCTCAGCAACCCTAGTTATAACTTAAAATCTCTTCCTTAACAATTGTAAAATACTAAGAATCGTAATTATTAGAAAATTACATTTTCCTTTTATTATGCTGTAAAAGCTCAAACAAGAATAAGTAAGAAGAAGATATTTCAATTATAAATTTAAGTATTTGACCTTCTCTCTATCATCCGATTTCAAAAAAATTAAATTCTTTTAATGGCTTGCGATGTTTCATAATTCTATCTTGCTAGCAGGAAAGGCCAACGGGGGTAATAAGGAAGAACCAATCACCGTGCGTAAAAAATAATAAATAGTAAACAAAACCTATAATTTTCTTTCTGAGACATTTTCCTGATTTTTGCTTTAGCTGATGATGAAGCGATAAAAAGGCCTAGGTTGGTTCAAGTACAATTATGTTATTTATTATTGTTAATAACTTCGTTCCCTCTCTAACTTATATCAGCCTTAGTACAAACTAAGTAAGCTAAACTAAGAAAAAAGTCTAAGATGATTTTAGTTGGGGTTCGGTCGAGGTAGATCCAAAAAAACACAAATAAAGAAATGTATTTTTTTTAATGAAGGATTATCTGCCAACGTTTCGGCTTACATTGTAAGCCATCTTCAGGGCTGTAGAAATACAATGTCATGAGAATACANCAAACCCTCTCCTTCTCTCATACATTTTCGGTCAATACATTTTATTGAAATACAGCTTCCACATTAGACTAAATAACTATAACTAACTAACTAACTAAAACATAGGTATAACTATAGCTAACTAACAAAGGTACAACTAACTATAACTATAACAAACATATGTATAACTATAATTAACCCATAGGTATAATTAAAATAACTATAACTAGGATAGGTATAACTAATTATAACTAACTCAGTGTAAATAGCTGTAACTACAACTAGCATAGGTATAACTATAACTAAATATCCATAAGCAAACTAAATAATTCATAGGTATAATTATTACTATCCCCTATTAATAATATTTTCTTCTATCGGTATTTTAATAAAGTTGTAGTATAAAAATATTATAAAATTACCTTTACACCTATTTTATTCTATTATTTTTAGTATTTTAGGTATCTCGAACAGTTACAAGAAAATATTCACGATTTTTCAATTTGGTATATTTAACCCCCTTCCCCCTCTTAACCGATTTCAGCCAGAAATGAACTCATCAAATGGTTTGCAAAAACAACTTAATATACCAAATTTAGTATAGTTTTTTTTTTCTTTTTAATTGTGTACTTATATATTTGCCTTTGGAAAAATGGACAATGGCGTCTTGCGATTAAAGTGAATAGCTTTATTTTTTAAGGAAAAAAATGTTGACAAGTAACCACGTTTCAAATCAGAAAATTTGATAAAACTTATGAAATTTTTAATTTTTTTTTTTTTTTTTAAGGAAAACTTTAAAAAAGTGTTTACTAGACCTAATATGGTTTTAAATTGAATTATGATACAACAATAATATTTTTTAAAGTTGAAAATATCCATATAGACTGAAATGTAGCGAATAAAAAAATTATGAAAAAATGTATCTCTATATCTAGACCTGATCTGTTCAAATAAAAATATTTAATTATTACCTTAATTACAATGACAGGAGAATATGCATGTTATAACGTTTGCTTATATGCAAATATTACTTCCTGTTTACATAGTCCGATTTCCGTAATAAATGAACTTATATACACTTAAAAATTTAACACGTTGAATTTAGTATTTACTTCAATATTGGCCTACTTGAATGCGTTCAAAAAGCTCCATTTCGATAACAGTGCGTTATCTTCTACTGTGCAATATAAGTAAGCCTCCTCTCCATATTTAAATATCGTTTCAAATTTGTGCCTTAATAGTTAAGTAAAGGTTCGATTATTGCTTACTAATTTAGTAATATTGATTATTCTGCGGCTCGTGTAAAAAAATACTTGAGAAAACGTCTCTCAAACAGGAGTTGCGTTAAAAGAAAAGATTTTCCAAGCCTTTGTTTTCATTGTATTTTGGTCTTAAGAGCAGATGATTCCGCCGAGAAAGCCAGAGGGACATACATTTATGAAACCATCGTACTAAAAATGTAATGTTATATACATATAACGAAACTGAGTTTATCAATAATTTTCCAATTTAGTCCACATTGCCAGATTTCTGTAAAAAACCAACTTGTCTAGCAATTTTCAGAAAGATGACCAAACATAAAATTTGGTGGTCTATTTTAAAAGAAAAGAGACCGCTTGTTGATAAATATATGAACGAACGTGGTTTTAACAATGTGCGTTGGCGTTTTAAAATTTCCAATTGTACAATCAGCTGATTCGGCAGACAATTTCATTTAAAGTAAAGCCTTAAGGCATCAGAGAGGATGTCTCATCAGCTGGCTTGGCTCAGATGTACATACAAAATGAAGTCTTGGGACTTTCGAAATATGGTTCTACATAATAAAAGAAGTCATCCAAAATCAAAATCATTAGCGCTTAGATACCCAATTACATTCAAAGTAGAGCTTAGAGACTTAAGAAAGGAGATCTTATCAGATATCTTGGCTTATAGTTGCATCTAAAGTAAAGCCTTGAGGCATCAGATAGGATGTCTCATCAGCTGGCTTGGCTCAGATGTACATCCAAAATAAAGCCTTGGGACTTTCGAAATATGGTCCTACACAATAGAAGAGGTTCGACCAACTTACTTAGCCAATGGCTATCCAAAATTAAAACCATAAGATTCCATGGTCAGTTTAAGGTGGTACATACATACAAAATCAAAATCATGTGGTCTTTGATACGCAAGTACATTCGAAGAAGATCTTAGAGACTCAAAAAAGGAGATCCTATCAGATAGCTTGGCTTATAGTTGCATCTAAAGTAAAGCCTTGAGGCATCAGAGAGGGTATCTCATCAGCTGGCTTGGCTCCAATGTACATCCAAAATCAGAATCATGAGGGTTTAGATACGCAATTACATTCAAAGTAGAGCTTACAGACTTAAGAAAGGAGATCCTATCAGATAGCTTGGCTTATAGTTGCATCTAAAGTAAAGCCTTGAGGCATATGAGAGGATGACTCATTAGCTGGCTTGGCTCCGATGTACATCCAAAATCAGAATCATGAGGGTTTAGATACGCAAGTACATTCAAAGTAGAGCTTAGAGACTTAAGAAAGAAGATCCTATCAGATAGCTTGGCTTATAGTTGCATCTAAAGTAAAGCCTTGAGGCATCAGAGAGGATGTCTCATCAGCTGGCTTGGCTGGTATTTACGTCCAAAGTAAATTCTTGATACTTTAAAGAGAAGATCAAGTTGCCTGGCCCACCATCAAGTTATCCAAAGCGAAAATCATGAGATGGTTGGCCTTCAACTTCCCATGTTCGCCCGAAATCGAATCTTGACGAGCGAAAAGTCATCGCAGATACTTTGCAGGTCTGACCTGACTTGGCACAATCAAAGCAGAAATAGTCGCTAAGTAAAAACTCCAGAGGTATTTACGTTGGCATCTAATTTAAGCATGGAGGTAAGATGTTTGACGTAAAACACGGAAATACCGTTCTATTAGTAGAATCTCGTTTTCTCGTTGTATTCCTCGGCCATTAAAGACTGCGGTATGCCCAATTCAGTAAAACATAATGTTTTAATTTACTCCAGAGTAGAAACAATTAATATTTATTACTCAGGAAATATTTGTGGCCATCGTAAAACTTATCTCCGTTCGTCATTACATCTTTCGTATCAACAGTTCCCAACACTTTTTAATTGTGGTCGTTCTTTCTCATTTCGGTTACTGGAAGTTATGAATCAAACGCACATCTAACAAAATCTGCTTACTTACTAAAACATATATATATTTTTTTCTAATTGTATTTACATCAATGAACGGTTTTTTTTTTTAATTTATACAATTATTTTGCCGAAATATAAACAATTTAATATAAAAGATCCAGCATCTTCTGATGAGAAAAAAAATATTGAACTGAACCTTAGGAACTTTTCTAAATTTTCTCTATGTGTCTGTCTAGTCACATATCTATAATCTTTCCCTCCATTTTAAATTTTGAATATAGGTATTTATTAAGAGTAAATTAAATATGATTTAAAAACAACTTTTATATATATAGACTGAAATGTAGCGAATAAAAAAATGATGAAAAAATGTATCNTTATTATTATTGCTTTTGTTATTATTTTTGAAAATAGTCCCAGATAATTAACTTTTAATCTGAAAGTTCTTCTACTTACTCTAATGTCTTCAACATTTTGAACAATTTTTAGGCACCGCCATAAATTCTCCTACCTCTTCCATAACCCCTAAGCCTTTTTATCCTTATTCATTAATCCTATATTTTTCTTATTTATTATTATTGTTTATTATATTATTGTTCCTTTATCTTTTCATTCACAGAGCAAAAAGTAAATTTCTTTTTATTAAACTCACTTCATGGGTACTGCTCTACTTTTTTGATTGCATTAGTTTATATTATCAATTTCATTAATGCTCATTATAGCAATATTTTATTTGAAATATAAGCGCAAAAAACTTATTGGAGATAAATATATCTTTATTTTATATATATATGTACCTCTCTTATTAGATATATTTAAGCTTCTATTGTGTTCAATCGAACCTTTCCATGAATGAAAACTTCTACTCTAATTACTCATATTCAGCTCGTTAAAGAGCTCATTCTTAACTTTTCGTTTGAATTTTGAAGTGAATTATTACATTTTTGACCGCATATAGTTTAATTTGTGCGTTTTGATACTCATTTTTCAACTTTATTGGTCAAACGAACAATCATGTCCGTTAAAGAATGAAACAGAAAACCTACAGTGCATTAAGAATCTCAAAATTAAAGCTTCTGCATTCTTTCATTATTTAACCAAACCCAAGGACCCAATCCTTTGAAATACCATGCGTTATTTAGCGAAACCCAAGGACCCGATCCTTTGAAATACCATGCGTTATTTAGCGAAACCCACAAATCAGCAAACAGATTTCTGCACTGGCTTTCGAACGTTTTCTTTTAAAAAAAATAGGGGGGGGGGGGGTTCGGAATTTGTGCTTATTAATCTAAATTTTGCTTCCATGTATTGATTATATCATTATAGACAATTTCTACAGCCTATTACTACATTTTCTGATTTAATCTACGGAAAATATCCCATAAGATATATCACTCACGGAGATCAGAACTTTTTTTCGCTTAATACTTCTTCTTCAATGAGCATTTATAAATTATTGTTTGATTATTATTGTTTAGATCACTTCACTTTTAGCATGAGATTGTACAAAATATCATTTAGCTTCACTGTAATGTTTTTTGGGTCCTACTTATATAGTGTTTACTCCGTTGTTTAATTTCAGCTCTCACAATGTCTTAAATTGCTTTGGAACATATTAAAAAAAAATTCCTTATCCTTTTGTGTGTTAATTTTACGTCGCGTGGAGAGTTTTGCACGTTATTCAAATGCAATATGAAAATTTTCGTTACGAGCAAATATAAATTTCACTACAAGAGCATAGCAAGAGAGACATTCAACAATTTCATAAAATTTTCATAATTTTCATCATTTGTTGGAACTGTAAAAACTAACATCAGTTATAATCAAAATTACTATTTAGGACCTTACTTTACTTTGTTTATTCGTATGCTATTAATGTATTAATTTTTGTACATTTAACTAAAAAAAGAAAAAAAAGAGAGATCAATGCCCTCTTGATCAATATTGTACTCTAGACACATGTATTTCTCCCGGATGCGCTATCTATGAGGCAGTCTTGGCAGAAGCCCAGAGTTTGAGATACAGTCTGCAGCTAGCCATCCGACATGGATACATTCTCATTTCAGGTAGTCTTTTGTTTTGCAATATAAGCAAAGTAATCATGACGTTTTGGAACTTTAATATTTTTATTAACATTCAACCTATTGTACCATTTGACGAATCACAATGAAAATATGAAACATAAAATATTGTTAAATGTGTAAAATTTTTCTCAAATAGAATTAGGTTATGGTGTACTTCAAGGAAGGGCATTATTATCTTTTATACATTTTTTTTTCACCCACAGATCAGTTAAGATTTATAAATCATTTTAAAAATCATTCATAATAAATTTTAATACAAAACAAATTTCATAAAGTCGCTGGAGCTGCGTTAACGAAGTGAATTCGACAGTAACGTAGATGATGAATATTCTTATTTGAACTTTCTATGGCATGTAATCCCCACTCTTATAGAATGTATGTTTTATTAATTAAATAAAAAAGTGTGTTATCATTGCACTAAACTAAATAGTACACACCACCTACAATGAAATGACTTTTTGTACTCGAACATCAGGTAATACTCTCCCCCTCTATGGTAGTATTCCTTCGATTTCGTATTTGCTAAATTCAGCCTTTTATTTTACATTTAAAAGCGAAATGTCAAATTTCATTATTAAAAACCTAACTAATTTATTTTAAGTCCTAAAGTGTTTCTTTTAACAAAAAATAAAACTTTATTGAGTTTCTTTACTTTAAGGTAAATATTACACCCGATATGTCAAAAAACCCTTTAAACTATTTTCACATTTCATGTAATCCCTCACTCCAATTCATTCAATATCCCTCTATAATAAACTCAGCCTCATACTATAAGCGATATTTCACTAAGAAAACAACTAATTGCAGATTCCAGGCCTTGAAATTAATATTTACTGAATAGGTAAACATTTTTTACTCCCGATGGACATTTCAGGTTATTCCCCTCTCTTATTCGCTCGTTTTTGAAACTTAAAAACTACTGAAGTCTTCTAATGGATATATATTTAAATTATCATATAGTATAACGATAAATAAACATTAAAAATTTTTAATTTAAATTAACAAAAGTTTTTCTTCCTCAATTCAAAACAATTTGACTATGAAAACGATAAACCAAAAATTCCAGCAAGTCTAGCATTTGAACGTTACAGAAATTGATTTAATACATTTTCTCAAGGTTTTAAAAACCGAAAGCTTTAAGATATTGATTCTATTTAACGGATAATTATGCAAGATTTTCATTTATAGTTCTAAGACTCACAAGATAAGGTACTTAGATGATTTTAGTTGGGGTTCGGTCAAGGTAAATCCAAAATCACAAATTTAAAAAAATGTATTTTTTAATAAAGGATTATCTGCCAACGTTTCGGCTTACATTGTAAGCCATCTTCAGGGCTATCATGAAGATGAGAGAGGACGTCCTGTCTCTAAGTTCACATTTCCATGACTTACAAGATAAGGTGGTTTACTAAGATAGAGCAATATGCCAACTATCAAGCTAAACATTGACAATTTTAAAGATTAATTGTATATAAGATACTTGGTTGAAATTAAAAAGATAACATAAATACTCACAGTCAGAAAATTGCAATTGACAAGACATAATATTTAAATTCATGGCTATCTTCCTGAAGCAATAAGGAAAGTGATGAAATGCTACCAAAGTGGGTCTTTAATCACCTTCAAATGGGTTTAAGTACATTAAGGAACATTTGGCTATGAAATTGCTGATCCTATCGTCAAATCTGCATAAATCTTACACTATTACATATTGATTATCGCTAGGATAAAACATGAACCAATAACTATATCACAACAACTTTGGAATATCAGGTGGATCACTCAAGATAATGACGACATTTCTTCTTCTTCTACTACTGACGATGGAGGACAGGCGACAGGCTCCATGACTGAGTACAAACATATTCGAGGGCTTAGGGGACATGGTGGTTCATAGAGCTATGCTCCCATATTCATGACGGCAAACGCCCCACTACAGAACAATCTAACCATCACCGCTTAATACTGGAACGACAGAGATCAGCTATTATTAAGAATTAGTGATCTTCTGCTCATATTTTTGTTGTTTTATGAAATTTCTTAGTTAATTTAGATTAATTAGTAATCAAATTACTTTTAGTTACGTTAAAATTATGTAATAATTATAGAAATCACATATTTTTATCATGTTTTCTTATATGGCATTGTATTTAAACAGTCTTGAAGATGTCTTACAATGCATGGCCTTAACCGAACCCCAAAAAATTATTTAATAATAATCTCCACAAAAAATTAAAATAAAAACACTCCATTTGAAAGTAATTTTTTTGTTTAAATTGGGGCAACTTTTTTCCCAGTAAATAGATGTTTGTATTTCATGTTTGCGATTTAAATTAAAAACAAGTTCATTTTGGGAATGGTGCTATGACTTGTAGTGATAAAGCAAAAGTTACTCTATTATTATAAGCTATTGGGAATATTTTATGGAAAATAAAGTCCATAAATTAATGATTTTTCTCGGGTGCACTGGATAATCAGAGGGCTGAACTTTTAATATGAAATCCTTGATTTCCAATGAACTTAGCTTTAACAAATAAAGGAATTTTTCTAAGCTTGGAGTGTCCAATTTTGAAGAAAAAAAAATTCACCTTTGCCCCAGTTCACCCGGAAAAAAAAATAGAAAAAAAAAATGAAAAGTTTTACAATTTAATTTATGTTAAAATGAACCAAAAGAATCATAAATAAGTTTATTTAAAATACAAAAAAACAACTAAGAATACAAAGTTCTTTGAAATAGTTTGCGAAAATAACTGCTCTATTCATTGTATCATTTCCTTTAACTCTTTTTTATAAAAATTAATACCATAAACACTCATGAAACATTTTAACTTATTTTATTTAATAATGATTCATTTTTCCATTGCTTTGACTATTCCTTTGTTATAACATGTACGTTTATTTATTCTATATATTTATTTACTGTACTGTAACCCACAGATAGCATGTAGACAATTTTAAACGCCACTTTTGAAAAATAAATACAATTCTAATTGTGTCATCAATAAACCGTAGCTAGCTGAGGCATGGCGGAACTCCGACAGATGGAATTCTTCTGGCTATTTTTAAGGTTTGATGGCTGTTGTTCAATAATTTTTTTTCTATCTTCCTTGAGGGTGTCAAAGGTTCACTGCCTCTAGTCTCCATCCCTCTTGACCTCGGAGCTTTGGAAAGCTACTTTTTGGGATCTGTAACGACACTGCACTTCACCTTAACATTACTTTCCTCATTGTTGACATGAAGGTTACACCAGACAATGGTTACTCTCAACAGTGTAATATTACCGGCAACTCTGGAATGAACCCGTAAAATTACCTAGCCGAAGATTAAGTTTCCTGATATAGATACAAAACCTCAAGTGTGGACTTCTTTCTTTTGCTACCATTTACTTATTATTATTTTTAGCATCGGTCAATTAATATCTTTATTTTATTTTTATTATTGTTCTTCCTCCTATACAGACTTAAGCAGGCGCTCACAGCTCACAACAGAGAACAAACTGACACTACTATATCTGTACATACGGTTCATAACTATGGGGTGCCACTAAACCTTCCAAAATCCGTTGAATACAATCCTTTCAATCCAAAGTCCTAATCGCTATGCTCCTTATTATGTATCCAACACTACCCATCATCGCGACTTTAATATTCTTTTCGTTCAAGATCTTATCTCCACCCGCTTCACATCCTTTCCACAGTAAGTTTCCATATCACCCTGATCCATAAGCCCAATCCCTATCGTAGGACTTCAATCTATATAATTTTCCTCGGCGACTAAAACAAAGAAGGCCTCACGACCTGTTGGGCCATCTTTGTTTACTGGGAATGGGGTCAATCAATCTTTTCCCTGCAAAGTGACACTTAATTTACAAATTATTTTTCTTCTTGTATAAATGCATATTCTTAAGCCATAAAATTACAAAATGTTTTGAAAGCAGAAAATAATAAATAAAGATTTATTTTTTAAAAAACAACAGATTATTGTCTTTCAATGTTATTTTATTTTTTCGGGTTCTAAATCAGTAAATAATGTTCATTATTATAACCAATTTTTCTTGTATTTCTCTCCAGCATCTTTCAAAGATTGATTTAATTGTGGGATTATATTATCTTTAATTTAAAACCTTTGGATAACGTTGAGTTTGCTGTGTTAGACGTGACAACTAGGATACTGATATAATATATAATATACTGATATAATATTCAAGGATACTGATCGATTAGTGAATGCTATTTTGTCAATACTTTCTAAATCTGCCAATGTCTAACCTTAATTCAGGGGCGCCAGGCTAGCTCAGGGGATCCGTACGGGTCTCGCAATCCTGACGCCGCGGGTTCAAATCCCGCCCAGGTCAATCTTTTATTTATAATATTGAAGCTTTTCCTGAGCAATGGGTGTTTAAAATGGGGTGGCAACCTGTAGATAGCCCCTCCCTCCAATGAGCCAAAGTGGTTGCAAGGGAGGCTAACACAGCAAAAAAAAAGAAAAACTCTTAATTCATAGATTATTGTCTCGAAATATTGACAATTACAGGACACAATTCAAAACGTCCTTTAGACCAATATTCACCCGACCAAAGTCGTCCAAGATTTCCACCCTGATTTTCATCGCAACTTCCTGTGCAATGCTTTCTGAGACGTCCTTTACCTTCGATTGAACTGATATTTCACTGGGGCTATGAACAGTACACACAATATTGTTTGTATTAATCAATTTATGTTCTTTTTATTTTTTTTTTTCTGAGTCTAATATTACCAAAAATCATTGTAGATATTTATTTCTGACGAACATAAATTATATTTGCCAGAAAAATTCGAGAATCTTCATAAATACATATACAAATGAAAGGTAGTAAGGAAATAGAACTTAAGAAGAATAGCAATATATATATACATAAACGCTAAACCTTTCCCCCCTTTAAATTGATTTCAGCCACACTAATGCATTAACGCTACGGTATGCGCAATAAAATATCGAATTAGATTTCTATATTTAAATTAAATACATGGACACATCATTATATCCTTGAATATCCCCTTAGTAAAGAGCCGTTTTCGCAGAACCGAAAATATTGGAAAATTAAATTTTACATCTGTTATTTTCTATAACTTTATTCGTAATTAAGACAGTAATGATTCTTCTATTTGTACCCACAAAGACCTTCTTCTTCAACGATTTCAGATATTTATGAACTCGCTATTTTTCCAAGAATCATTCAAAAACTATGTTTTTTCTCTTTATATCAAAATTTTAGGATGTTGTTGATTGTGTGATATATATATATATATATATATATATTCACTCAACAGCGTCCTCAAGTTATATATATATATATATATATATATATATATATAAGTCATGTATCCTAAATCCCTTACATATAAGAATACTTCTCATGACTACTATGTAAATTATGCTGAATGTCAAATACTGTTCGAAGCATTCCCAAACGACCCATTCCTCTCTGAGCCCAGCTCCAACGAAACAACCCTCTCCTTATTGCATTTCTCCGGTGTAAGTCGTCCTGGTAACTTCTTACAGCTCTTCCAGTAACTTCTAGTTTGCCCTTCCGTTGTATGTGCTGCTACGATTGTACCTCTGTAATAGCTATTGTTAAGAAGTATATCACTTTGTATTCATAATTTCGGATGTAAAATAAAAATATATCTTTTTATAACTCAACCGAGCCGAAAAGATATCTAATTTATATATTCACAGCTCAC
>KZ809191.1:62241-82588 GCA_000696205.2 Oncopeltus fasciatus | reverse complement strand
TATATATATATATATATAGAGAGAGAGCAGACACTCACACTCATATTTATATATACACTGATGTATATATTCCTCATTCTCCTAGCGTCATGGTGACGCCGCCTTGAATATGAAAAAAGTTGACGGCCATCCGAATTGATGAGATAATCCAGCCCACAGCTGACAACTCACCCCTGTAAACCCCTACAGAAAATAACGGGTCCTCCAATGTTAGGAGGGGTTGGGAGCAGGACTGATCACTCTGTTTCTGGAAAACTACCCGATAGTGTAGCCGAATATGTGCATAAGGCAGGTATAAATCATAGTGGTTTAGCCAAGCACACATAAGTCGGTGTATAAAGTCAACCGAAATAATTCTTTAATATGTAAATAAAACAGGTATAGCTGTAAATAAATCTTATTATTTCAAATTGATAATATTGAAATACTACATGAATGAAAGCGAATAAAATAATATGAATATATATATTTCGGCTTACATTGTANTTCAGACCTATCTTTAACAGAAAAATATATCTGTAGAGTTTTTTCGGGTATATATATATTCCTAAAAAAAAGCCATAATGCACGAATTTTGAATTTATATCAAAAGCATATTTTTGAGCAAAATTTTCCATTTTTTTTTTTTTTTGGAATTTCCTTCAGTAACTGTAAAAAGTTGACCTAGCCCAGGAGAGGGAAAGGTTATACGCTTCAGACAGACAGATACTACTGACAGAAATAGAGTTAAGACAGGGATATTTGATTTTCTACCGGACCTGGAGATCGGATATGTCCCCTCCTCCTCAAACCGACGCTCCAAGTGCAGCGGTATTAGATATTCTACACAAGCTGACCACTAGAGCCGAGGAACCCCAACGGGTAATGAACTCAAAACATCTGAATCTTACGAAAGTCAAATCGGACTTTGTTTTAGACAATTTTGATGGTAGGAATTCTGAGGTTGGACGATGATTAATGATCCGAAAAATAAGGTTCTAATTTAACGTTTATTATTGAGGGGATTGCCAAAAATTGGTACTCCTCAACGTTGATTGAATTAGGATTGGAAAAAGACTTCACGGATTGGGAATTGAAGATGAGAAAGGAATTTAAAGAACAAGGATGGAAAAAAATCAGAGAAGCATATGCGAAAACAGTCTTCTACTGGAACAAGAGCACGCAATTGACAGCATTATTCAACTAAACCTTATTGTTATGGGATTACCAGTCAATGTACAGGAAAAACTCAACCGTTCTAAAATTGATTCAATTGCAATATTGTTACAAAAAATAAAAAACCAATTGTAACAATTGAGAACAAAAAGCCCTGCTCCATTTGTAACAATACAGCAGATCTCTTCCTCTACAATTCCAATCTGTCCACTCTACCTGTAGATCTGGACGACGCAGTCAGGATGGAGTGGGTCCGAGCCGATGAGGGGTTCCGGGTAGTCGCCGTAAGCCAGTCTGCAGATCTCCTTCCAGCCCCTCCGTTCCAGCAGCCTGCTCGTGTAGTTGGAGGTGCAGACGGCCCGACACCCGCGGTACCTGTTCAACAGTCACGGCTTAGCCGCTACAACACACATAGAGTCCGGGCTATTAGTTCTGGGTCTCCTCGAACCCAGTCCATTGGTGAGGTTATACTCTGTAAGGTTATCTACAATAAATGCACAAGGAGCCAGAAAAAAATCTTACCGGAAATCGAACCCGGGTCTCTCACTTTCCGGGTAGGCATGTTACCTGGAATATAGGAGACCCGGGTTCGATTCCCGGTAAGATTTTTTTCTGGCTCCTTGTGCATTTCTTGTGGATAATTTAGTGTGGGACTACTTACCACAATTAATTTATTATTTTGTGAGGTTGTTTCTGCGCACCCACAAACATATTACGCATTCTGTGCTTGAATAAAACATATGAAATTTACATCAATCACTCACAAGATTTAGTACAAATTCTATGTGCAGATAGAAACAATAACCCATATTCAATTACAAACAGACTTAATAAGAGCATATAAGCAATTTGATCTTACAAATCAGAAAAATTAATAAATAAAAAAGTATGGTCACTAGCAAGGCTGGCTCTAGATCGTTGCAATTGTAACTCAGATAACATCTCAAATGCGTCTCAAATTACGCGTGAATGTGTCATTTAAAAAAAAGTTAACAGTAAGAAAAAAATTATATTTTACAATTATTTTCATGTTTTAGAAGTTTTTGAAATACACAGCAATGTTGAATGGGGCTTAGTTTTATTTTAGAGCAACATTAAAAAAACACAAACAAAAAAAAAACTAATAAGTAATGAAACGATTGTAACAGTACATTGTAAAAGTTTGGAAATTTAACGCAAATTGTAACAATTTCATATGTATGATTACATAAATGAGGACGCGCCGAAATGAATAGTTTGGGATTCACACGCAGGTACTGCGGGCTTGTGTCCTGTTCTGCGCAGGCTTTTATCAAGATATCAAAGTCTCTCTTTGATATGGGTGTTTAAGTATGATAATTAATGTTCACGTAGGCTTCAACGGTCGTCAGAAGTATTTACCGTTTCTTCTTCCGGGTTGGACCGGGTCAAATTGGTGTTATTTGCCATTATATTATATACCACCTGGATTTTAAAAATCTCTCTTTTACAAATCTCATTCTCTTTTCAGCCCTGAAGAAGCCATCACATGATGTGCGAAAGCTCGACAAATAACACCAATTTGACACGGTCCAACCCGGAAGAAGAAACGGTAAATGATAATTAATACTTGATAGCCTTCGCATCACATAATCTCCTGTGTGATAGACTTTTAGAAATAAGCAGTTGTTTATTATAAAAGTTCGTAAAGCAGGAGCTATATGATCTAAGCATATTTTCCAAATTTTGGTAAAGAAGTCGATAGTATGAGAGTAAATATATGTATCTATATGAGTCAATGGCAAGTTGTGCTTCTACTAGATAGACAAGGTATTGGAGTACAAAGTGAGATTACTTAGACTGGCTTTTGACTGTTCGGTAGGAATGAATGGTTGAAGTTTAATTTCATCCTTACTTTGTTCTTTTCGACAAAATATTATAAAACGCAATTGTTAGAAAATAGAATTTTACACCTATTGTGTTCTATAAACTTTTCTTAGCAGTAATTGTTCGCGCCGTAATCCTCCTTTATCAGTCCCGAGCGCTCTAATCTCGGCACAGGGCTGACTCACCTGAACTCGCGACCCTTATCGCCTAAATGCAGTGTCCCCCTACCTCTTTCTCACTCTGCTTCCAGCTCTCACTCTGCTTCCAACTCTCACTCTGCTTCCAGCTCTCACTCTGCTTCCAGCTACCACTCTGCTTCCAGCTCTCACAGGAGACACTCTGCTCCCAGCTCTCATCGGAGAACTCTGCTTCCAGCTTCCAGAAACCACTCTGCTTCCAGTAGTAGTACAAAGTGTTTTAAAGTATCCATTCGGTTTATAAAAGTCTTAGTATTTCGTGCCGCCTTATGCGCCTCCAATTCATAATACAGTCCACTTCTCTTCGTCCACTCACGGCTGCCACGCATTCCCAGAAGGTAAGTGCTCTGAATTTTTGGGTTTTTCTCTTGGCCGAGTTAGAGACCTTTAATTTCAGGGCCACTTTGGAGGAAGGACTGCAGGTGAGAGAGAGTTGCTTGCTAAAACTACATTGTAAGTTGTAATTTGTTACCTGTTATTTTCAATTTTTTCTTTCTTTTTCTTTTATTTTTAATATTAAATATTTATTACAATTTACCACTTTCGAACCAGCGAAAACGCCGCCACAGTAATTATAACGAGGATATTGCGATTGGAAATTTTAGTTTTCACCAATCACTCTCCCTCCCTAATACAATTTTAACGAAAAAGGTGTTCAGTAAAATTTCTATTCTGGAATCTCTCTAACGCGCTTAGAAAAATGTTCTGGCGCTTCAATGTATTCCTGGTGTACAGACCTATCTTTAACAGAAAAATATATCTGTAGAGTTTTTTCGGGTTGGACCGTGTAAAGTTTTTGATGGTTGCCGAGCTTTCGCACGTCCTGTGATGGCTTCTTCAGGTATGAGTAGAGAATGAGAGCTGTCTTCAAATCCAGAGGTATTTATACCCGGCGCTGTCCGGTCCTTGGGCGAAGCCTGCCTTCCCATTGGTTGATCCTGTTTTCCTGCTCGCTGATTGGCTGGATCCTCTTATCGATTGGATGGACCCTCTTATCTATTGGTTGGACCCTCTTATCGATTGGTTTGACCCTCTTATCGATTGGCGCTGGTTTCCAATTCTGGAAGTTCGCCCAAGGACCGGACAGCGCCGGGTATAAATACCCCTGGATTTGAAGACAGCTCTCATTCTCTATTCAGCCCTGAAGAAGCCATCACAGGATGTACGAAAGCTCGGCAACCATCAAAAACTTTACACGGTCCAACCCGGAAAAAACTCTACATACATCTGATGACTGTGGAAGCCTACGTGATCAGAAAAATATATCTTTAATTCAACCCCAAAAATATATGAATTGCCGTATTGATTATATGCAATGGCAATGAAGTGCCTATTACTTTACATGAGCTGCAGTATGCTATCTATGAACTACTGCTCTGCTCTCTTACTTGATAGCTATGTACTGCATGAGAAAGCTATGAGATGCACCAGGATATTTATGAGTTTTCTATCCTACATGTGTTATATATATATATGTTCTCTTCTTACTACGTCTAATACTATATATTTGTATAGTATATGCTATTTATGAACTGTCAAATATCTGAATTTGCTGCATAAGGTCATCTATGACCTATCTACTGGCTACCTATATCTTTCTTATGGCTAATTAAATTGTAACTATTATTAGCTAAACGTATGATGCTAATTATACCATTTGCGCTGTTGTATGCTACTATGCAGTATGTTAACTTTTAACGGTTAATTTACTAAATATATAACTAGCGTTAACTAGTTATGACGATTCTATGTTGTACTTACCCCTTAGCAATGGCTTCCTCTTCTGTGGCGCGTACAAGAGCCTCAGCGATGCCTCGTCTCCTCCAATCCATATCCACTGACAGAACATGCATTGTCATCCATCCTGGCTCCTCCCCTTTACTTCGTTCCTCCACGTACTTGAAGAACTTGATTAGCTAAAGCAAAAAATATAATGCTACCATTATTTTCAGTAGTCCAGAATCCTTTTTTCCAAATACGTTTTTTCCTCAATTTTTTTTTGTGGTCAAAGCCCTTGTACTTGCACAATTTAAGTCCTTGTCATAAGGAGCTATAAAAACTCTTGAAAGATCATTATGACCTTATCCTATGTAGATATTAACTGCTGAGGACATTAAGACATTAAGACATGCCTGAGGACATGGTGTTATGGCCGTCATAAATTTTTTTTAATCCTGATTAGTATACCATATTATTTGTTCCTGAGATTAATGAATGATTAATTCAATGATGATTTCAATTCTATCTAAGGCCCGAAGAAAAATAATACAAAGAATTCTTTTTTTTTTAATGGTGTTAACTTCCATTTCACACACTTAGAGACATGTAGGGAGGGACTATCTACTGGTTTCCACCCCTTTTTAAACACCCATGGCTCAGGATAAGTTTTTATTTATAGATGAAAGCTTGTCCAGGGCGGGATTATAACACGTAGCGCAAATATTGCGAGAACCGAACCTGAAAATCTTACTTTTTCTATAAAGTATTTTGCCTTGCGATGTAACTCTTGAAAAAATTAAAGCAAAAGAAAAGGGAATTCACTGAAAGTCACACAGAAAAATCCGTTTCGCAAGGGCTACGTTATCGAAGCAGATTACACATGTTGCAATAACAATGGACATAAATGAAAGTAAATGAGTTAGTTGATCTTACAAGCCAGAAAGAGGAAGGAGTTTTTATGGTGAGTTCACCAAGGCTGGCTCTGGTAGGTTTGGGTGGAAAAAGTTGGGGAAGGCCTCAAAATATTTTGTTAAAAGATTGTTAAACATTTAGTTAATATCATGTTAAATACTTATTTAATATTATGTTAAATATCCATTTAATTGAATGAACAGTTTTAAAATGAGAAAGAACAAAAATATTTGAAAAATCCACTATAAACAATTTATATTTTATTCATTTTTTCGTTCCGCTTATGACAACAGAGATGTTTCAATATTAAATTTCGTTATCCCTAAGAACTCGCTCTTCCCCGAGACCAATTTCAACCAAATACGAACATTTCAACAGTTTTCTTAATTAATCTAAAATACTTAGTTTAGCTACTTTATATTAATGAAAGCGCTAGAGTGCAAAAATAAATGTTGAAAATAATTACCTAATGAATCCACAGTAAAATAAAATTAAATTCGATGTTGTCTCACTTTTCTGCTTTGAGAGTACACCTCCGGCCGGCACAATTGCATCTGATGAGGGCGTGAAGCCGTAAACCTTTGAGTACAAAAAAAAAAAAAATTCTGGCAAGTCTAAAGAGTATTAATGGAAATACGGATACACCCACAAATTCCCCCACCCCCCTCCCCTCAATCAATTTTAGAAATGAAAATGAAGCTTATACCCATCAACACAAACAATGATTATTTTGCCAATAGCAGTCATTATTTGCTTTCCCTTGAAAAATATACAAATATTTGCTTAAATAAGCAATGGAAACAGTCGGAATGCGAGGTAAATAGAACTTCGATGACCATTACTTACTGAGGATTAATTTCCTTTAAAAATAAATCGCCATGTTACATTTATTTATTATTTAAGTTTCTCCAAATTTCTCCCTCTTATCAAAATTGAAAATTTGGATCAAGTAAACTCTTTAGTTACAGTGAAGTAATTTAGCGAAATTATATTTTTTTTGAGATTTTTTTTTTTTTAAGTAGGCGGATTACTAAAAAAAATTTACAAAAGCTAGTTTCCAATGTTTTCAAGAGGTATAGGTAAAAAAAAGGTCTTTACACTAAAAAATACAGCTCTCTCTGCAGTTAGAAATTAGGAGCAACTTAAGTGATACATAATTCCATGTTTCATTAAGATGTACATACGAGAGTGAATGAATTCTCCGAATGTTGGTAAATCTTAAAAAAAAAAAAAAAAAAGTTTTCTTTATGATAATTAAGTGAATGGAATAGTTTTCCTTAAGGTAATCTTGTAAAATACTGTTATCTTATGCATAAAGAGTCTGTGTACTCACAGAGATTATGGGCTCATTGTCCATGGGCGGATGTTCCATCTCGGCGTAAGGGTCTACGTTGAGAGCCAGCCCGACGAGCCTGCCATCCTCGGAGACCGCCTTGAAGGTAATCTTCTAAAATACTGTTATCTTATGCATAAAGAGTCTGTGTACTCACAGAGATTATGGGCTCATTGTCCATTGGCGGATGTTCCATCTCGGCGTAAGGGTCTACGTTGAGAGCGAGCCCGACGAGCCTGCCATCCTCGGAGACCGCCTTGAAGGAACGCTCATGTCTGAGGGCCTCGACACCCACACAGCTGTCCGGCCCCGGCTGGCCGTACTCCGCGAACAGCCTGCAGGTCGCCGGCTCGTCCGGGAAGAAGTAGCGACACATTAGGGAGTAGGCAGCATCGCTGTCGTCGACTGTCGCCCGCTCGATCCTCCACTCTCCAACTGATCAACACATCAGCAAACTCTTGTCAGTCGGTCGGCGACAGGGGTCGAGACGCAAGGCTTTTTCTCCGGAGACTAAACCTCAAAGTCAATGCAGCATTAAGGATTTGGTTTCAGATGTCTTTCGTCGCACGAAAGTGGCATAAACCAAGCGAATTTCTAATGTTACATTAAAGATATAAATATGTAAGAGTATATGGCGAATAAGAAAAAAAAAAAAAAAAAAAAAAGAAAATGAGGGAAGAGGACTGTTTAAGCTTCATTTTCTTCGATGATGACCAATCTCATCTGTCACCACAATCATATCTAAAATGGTGACTCAGTCTAGATAGCCTGATGAGGTCTGCTATTACAGCAGTAACACATTACATTTCACTTGTCCTGACTATTAAAGAGAACTTATAAAAAGTTTAAATGTAACAATAATAATAATTTTGATTTTAAAATTGGAAGAAGCAACTTATTTATAAATAATGAATTCACATTCAACAGGGTTAAGAAATAGATTGTCGAATTTCTTTTATGATTAAGGGGTGTGAATGTCTTTTATACTAATATCTCTTTTTCCTCTATGGGACTATGGTTAATAGTTGATAATCAGGAGGAGGAGATAGTCGGGATTCGGTCAAAGGTTTATTATTAAATAAAAACCAATTGGTGAAACAATATGGTTTTATTTTTGCCAACGTTTTGGCCTGAATTTCAGGCCTTCTTCAGGGCTATGGGGATAACGAAGAGAGAATCATGAATTGCGTGTTCTAACCCAGGGTTGCTGGGGTACTAAGGTTAGTACTACCTTCGTTATCCCCACAGCCCTGAAGAAGGCCTGATATTCAGGCCGAAACGTTGGCAAAAATAAAACCATATTGTTTCACCAATTGGTTTTTATTTAATAATAAACCTTTGACCGAATCCCGACTATCTCCTCCTCCTCCTCTCCTAGATTTTTTTATTTGGATTTAATTTTTAGGGAATCGCAGACAACTAATAACTTCTTTGGCAATCTATTGCAACAAACATTCTTTTTCTATTTCATTTGATGGAATCTTTTTAATTAAGACTTAAATTAAATTAGATTCCATACATATATATGTATATATATGCACACACACACTACATATACTATATCATTCTCTGAGCCAGGTGAAATGGTAATACCGACTCACCTAGCTACATACATGACCCTACAACCCCCAATGCAGGCTCTATGCCTCTTTCTTCGGTAGTATTTTTCTTGTGCCGCCCTCCACCGATTTGTCCCGCCCGAAAGATAGCTCCTATCTTGTACGACGTCGTCACTCCACCTGACTTTGGGCCTGCCTACCCTACGCTTGTTATAGATCCTATCATCCAGTAGCAACCTNAAAAAAAAAAAAAAAAAAAAAAAAAAAAAAAAAAAAAAAAAAAAAAAAAAAAAAATCTCAGAAAAGACAGTGCGGAGAAAATCTCAGACCTAAAAGCTATCACACTGGACATGCCGCATTGACCGACAATATTAAAAATAATCCCAAATGTAATATAATATTTAAATATACATATACATGTATATATATTTTAACATTTAAATTCTTCAGCATAAGCATTTTTAAAAATAAAACTTAATGTTTGTTATGAGCAATAATGACTTACAGACAAAACAGGCTAATAGACTTTCAAATTAGGTTTTTGTGTACATCCTCCTTCTTCCTTTTTGGATTTTAAAAACAATTTTTTTTTATTTACTGACACCAGGAGTACATTACCATAACTATGCCACTATGCCACTCCGATATGAAGGGGGGAGGGGGTGAAGGAGAATCATTGGAGGTCACTTAATGCATTTAATTTGATAATATGAAACATACACATCGCACATATTCATTTCATTCTTGGAGTACTTTTTGATTTCATATAGGCGTCAGCGGACTTATAAGGAATTTCAGCATGTGTTTCTTCTTTTACAATTATTTTTGTCATTTTGAAGGCGCCCAATACGCAAAAACAGGTGGAAGTGTAATCTTTTTCAAAATCAGCTGAAACCTCTTGAAGCCAGCCTCTCCGGAAAGAGTCCGGCAGTCGGAGCTACCTCCAAATCACCCCTTAAACGGGGAACTTTGTTATTAAGAAATAACTTCTTTTCGGGAAGAGATACCACTCACTGGGGCAGAGATAAATTGTGGCTGAGGTTATTAATGGGGGGACTTTCGGAGGGAGGAGAAATTTAAAAGTTACCCCTCTACGACAGGCGACTGTCCTCTCCTTCAAAATGGTGAATTAGTTTGTCTTTCAAGTCATCGACACGCCACTATGGAGCGAACGGTCAGCAGATATACAGAAATCTGAGGAAAGAAATAGAAAATAATCGACCTGAAAACCATAAACTCCCCATTCAAAATTTAATAATTTATACAATAAATGCAAGGGAATAGAATAAAAAAAATCTTACTATCCCAGCCGGGACTCGAACCCAGATTTCCTGTTTTCCGGGCAAGCATGATGGCCATTGTTCCACCGAGGCTAGCTAGGTAATTCATTCTAATTCTGGCTTTTTACTAGTCTAACCCCCCCCCCCCCACAAGTAAGACGAATATATGATCCTATGCGAGCAGAAAGAGAAATTCTTAGTTACATTCCTAAATATCGTCCATAACAAATATTATTTGTAAAACTTTTTCTGGACGTAAATTTAAAAAAATATAAAAATAGATGGTTTATATTGGTTGGCCATGGAGAAACATGTGCAGGAATAGTCAAGGTTTTGGCTAGGAGACAAAAAAAAAAAAAAAAAAAAAAAAAAAAAAAAGAGAGAGAAAGAGAGAGAGAGAGAGAGAGAGAGAATGGAAAGATTTGTCAGATGGGAGCTAAAGAATTAAAAAAAAATTTCTAACCATAAAAGTTTTTTTTTTTTTTTTTTTTTTCGTTTCGGCTTACAACCACAACGGCAATATTAAAAATTTATTGATTTAGTCTTTCTCTCTAATTAAATTTCCATATATATGGAAAATTAAAACAAATTAATACTTTGAGAAGTAGAATATATAAATATAGAAAATAAAAATCCCTCGCGGCTGCGATATATAGTAATTAAGATCAGGTGGGATAGAGAGTGCTGTGAACACAAAAAAAAAAGAAAAAAGGCTAGGCTAGTCTCTCTTCCCTTCTCACCGACAATGGGCGAGAGATCCCCGAAAATTTTACTCCTTGTGATTTTTTCTTTTTGTGTGTGCACTGCACTCTCTATCCCACCTGTTCTTGATTGCTATATATGTATATATGCTGAAAGGAAGGTACTTAAGAGTGTGAGATATATTGTATGACAAAAACAATTTGTAACGGCTAAAAGTATTTTTGTATAAAAATAAAATTGACTAATTAAATTTGAATAACACATCTAGATATAAATATATTATNAAATATTTTAATATTTATACATGAATAAATTTATGCAATGGATAAAACAGCTGTAAATATCATAGATATATTATCTATAACATTCTTAACTGTCTTATCTCTTATCCTCTATATTGCCGTATACAAAAAATATCATACTCTGAGCACATAGGAACCTTTGAAGTTAAAACGTTCTAATTGGTTCAAAAGTAAAACAGATGCTAGGAAATCGTTTAGATTTTGAATAATTAGAAGTGATAGCCATAGTATCGTAGAAAATTACATATTTATTATGAATTATATCTCTGAAAGGCAATAATATAATATCTAGAATGTCATCTTGTAAATTTATGTTGTTTTAAAAAATAAATTCACTTCGGCCTCCTGTTTGAAAACTGATATTCGGTAAAATTAAAAAAAGTCTTATTAATGTAATTTGGCTTGATTATTGTTTATTTTTCTTTTAGATATAGACTTCTCTCTTCTACAGAAGATTGGGAAAAGGGTGGCGACACTTGTAAAGGGGAAGAGATAACAGAAATCTTACCTTCATTGACATGGTTACCAGGCTCCAGAGGAAAGTGTGGACGAGCAGCTGACAATCGCAATGAGGATCAGCTTACTCTGACAAGCTATTCCAAAGAGACAGCCAAAGAGGTACGCCACTTCTGTAGTGTACATGCATCGTCTACAGTGATTAGTCACTGCACCTAATGTTTACTTTATTTATTGTAGATGATGCATTGCATACATGTCATTAATAAATTAACTATATGCTCATTTATTTATTTACTTTAAGCGTAAGATATATATTTATCAATATATTTCAGAATTTAAGGTCATTTCCCTACCCAGATATAATGATTTATTGCATCTTCTTATAAGAGGACAATCTTCTAGAATAGCGACCTAGTACCTCATTGAAACATATCCTTAAATGAGACTACAGGATTCTAACCCAATTTCATGTGCTATTTTTTTTAATGGTTTTTAAAATTATTTAATTTTAAGCATAGGTTATACCTAACATGGATAATGAGTTTAAATTAATTTTAAAATCTTAAAATAATTTTAAATTCATGAATCGAGCTTTTCTCCAATAGATAATAGCGTTTAATACCTCTTAATTTCTTCTAATTGTTTTTGCCGTACCACTATACTTAATTGTTTAAACAGTTTTGAAGAAATTTTAAAATTTAGAATACAAAAAATGCAAGGGAACAGAATAAATAAATCTTACTACCTCAGTTGGGACTCGAACCCGGATCTCCTGCTTTCCGGGCAAGTGTGCTGTCCATTGCACCACCGAGGCTAGCTAGATAACTCATTTTAATCCCCGCAATTTAATACGAGTCTAAACCCCCGAGTAAGACGAATATATCGTCCTATGCTCGAAGTCATTAATACAATATAATAATACAAAATTAAAAAAAAAGACAACGAGAGTCTAACAAAGAGCTGGCATTGTTAGTTACTTCGAGCAAAATACGATATCTTCGTCTTACTCGGGGGTTTAGCATCGTAGTTAAGTGCGGGGAGTAGAGTGAATTATCTAGCTAGCCTAGGTAGTGCAGTGCTCGGAAAGCAGGATATCCGGGTTCGAGTCTCGGCTGAGGTAGTATTACTTTTTTTATTCTGTTCCCTTGTATTAATTGTATAAAACTTACGTTGCTATAAATACCACAACTTAAGTCATTATTTTAAAATTTAGATTTTATCAGCCTTGACATATATCTAATTCCATAAGAGCTCGATTCATTCATTCATTTTGGTGACAAATTTAAAATTGTATAAACCAAATTACCTGGGTTGGGTTTAGCAGCATGGCTCTTCAGAAAGTAATCACTCTTCAGTAACCTAATGAGATGTTATGTGGGTAGTGTTTTCACATATGTACTGCCACATTTCAAGTCGATGTATGGAACTTGGTCATGTCCGTTGTTTTATTTCACTCATCGCTAACCCAATATGTGAACCAGTTTATTACTTTTGATTTTTTTTTTATCTTTTATAGCCTTATAAGAATTTTTGTTGGTGAACCCCATTTAAACATTAAATTTGGAGGGGGTTTATTAGTTTGATTAAAATAGTCTATCTAGCGTACATCATACGAAATTTTTTTGGAATAGGCTGAACCTATTTTAATCCAATTTTGGAAGGTTATATAGTATTGCGGTTTTTGTATTTTCTACTTCTCTACTAGCATGGTTTTTTAATCGTGTGGAATATATATCTTCTATGAAGATTTCTTTTGACTAAATATGTGCGTCAAGGAGCGAATATCATTAAGAAATTTTATTTATTTTTTATTTTTTTGCGTATGCAGAATTTATTTGGTAAACATATTTAGAGGGCTGGGCAAAGATTTTGATATTTTCTTAGCAATTTCTTAGTTGATTCATTAGTTTATTTAATGCTATGTAAACAAAAAAGAAGTATTTCCCGTAAGCCGTTATTTGAAAAATAAAATTTAAAAAAAGTTTTTGAGTATCCTAGCAGATAATTTTATTAATAATAAAGTAGTTAAATCTAAAAGTATTTTTCTGAAGGAATTTCAAGGGCTAAATATCCATACATCGAGTATTGTATTTTAAAAACTAAAAGAAGATTGAATTATTTAATACAAAGCGTATTATACATTACCGGCCTTATAACTCAGCCGGGTATGCTTATCAGTCATTATTATCATAAATCCGGTCTCTTTATGTTGTGAATGATAGAGAAATAGATAAGTATGTTATTTACTATGAGAAAAACGTTCAAATTATTTCATGTTATTTATTTTTTACATTTTTGAATATGTAATGTGTTCATACTAAAATCATTCAGTTTTACAATCGCATATAGTTTTAAAATATAAAACTTTGAAAACTTTAAAGTTAATTGTAATCCATTAGAGAAATAGAGATGTGAAGAAATCTGAAAAGAAAAGTTAGATCTCCTACCTTCCTATAATTAATAATAATACTAGCTACACTTTGAAAGGTTTTCGAAAAAATTCTGTTAAAACGAATGATGCCTTCCATTGAACCCTTCAATATTCTCCCAAATCATCAGTTTGGCTTCAGAAGTAAGCATTCTACTGTCCAGCAAGTGTTTCAAGTCGTAGACTACATTTTCTCTTCCCTTGAGCGCAAAGAGTACTGCCCAGGAGCTTTTTTGGATGTTTCTCAAGCATTTGATAGAGTCTGGCACAGTGGTCTCCTGTTTAAACTGAAATCCATACTTCCTAGTAACACTTACCTTATTCTTGAGTCTTACTTATCCAACCGTTTCTTTAGGGTTCGGTAAAGATTAGATTACCGAGTTCTACCAAGTGGAAACGGGAGTTCCTCAAGGTAGTGTGCTTGGACCTATCCTATTTATCCTGTACACTGCTGACATCCCTACCCCTACAAATACCCTCTTAGCTCCATTTGTGAACGAAAATGCTGTCCTGTCTTCCCACCCCAATCTAACTACTTTCAAAAACCTACAAGATCTTCTTAAATTAACAATGGTATGCAAATGGAAAATAAAAATTAATGAAGCAAAATGCGTTTTTTTATTTTGATAATTTTTGGAAATTTTATTTCCAATTGCGGAAGAAAAACTTTTCTAAAATTGTTAAATTTAACAATGTTTATTTGCCACTCTCTGTGAATCTTAAATCTAAAATTAGCAATTTTGCTTTTTCTTCGTGAGTAATAAAGCTTTATAACTAAGTTCCATACGCGGCTTTTGAACAAAAAAAGGTTCCCAGCAGACTTTTACATCACTATGTATACAATTCAAGGTATAAGTTCAAGTTCAAGGTATAAGTCCAAGGTATAAGTTCAGGGTATAAGTTTAAGTTATAAGTTCAAGGTATATTCTCTGTGAATCTTAAATCTAAAATTAGCAATTTTGCTATTTCTTCGTGAGTAATTAAGCTTTATAACTAGGTTCCATACGTGGCTTTTGAACAAAAAAAGGTTCCCAGCAGACTTTTACAAAGCCTACATTTGAATTTGAATTTAAAACAATTTTAATTATTATTTATTTAAGATATAATTTTATGAAGAACACGTAATTGCCAAATATAATTTTCCAAAATTTAAGCTCTATGACATTAAACCAAACAAGCTTTTTTTTTAGTTGTTATTTAGGAATGGCATTACTGTGGCAGAGTAATTCTCCCACTCTTCCGTCCCAGTCAGCCAAGTTTAGTGGTATTTTCTTGAGAACGCTCATTGTTCTCTCCGGCTTATAATATATAATTAGTCCCATTCATATAATATTCTTATGAAATATGGGAAGCCAGCTTAGTTCCCACAGCTACTGCTTCGAGAACTCGTCATTTTACCGATCAATCGTATTAGTTCAAGTATAAAACTGGACGTTTTCAAGTAAGCTACGAAATGTTTACTATATATCAAACATATAATTTATCCAAACGATTGCGGAAAGTATATAATTAGTGACTCGCTGGTAATAGCTTATGTTCAAGGGAAGGTCACAACACAACGTTATGTCACTCTAACCTCCACGCTTTGATTCAATATATCTTCAGCTCAAAATCATTTTACAATATCACTTTATTTTCCATTTTGGATCAAGTGTATTGAGATATACAAAAAATTATTTGGGTTGAGTTGAGAGAATAAGCATGAAGATGAAAAACAATGCATATAAATATTGCTTTATGATAATTGTAATAACGATATTTATTAATTAAATAACTTAGTCTAGCATCCAGTTTATGCTAAAATAAAAAAATAAAAAAAGTCATAGCTGTTGAGCTGCACACATTCATTTGAAAAACACGGAGTGAAGGCAATTCAATCCTCAGCATTTATGGATTTAAGATTATTATTAAAAATAAAATGGTTGAGGTCCAGTAAATGACCCCTAATTTTAGAAGAAACCTATTATTAAAATTATAAAGTGATAACAAATAAAGTTATTGTTATTTAAATGACTAATTATAAAGTAATATTTTAGTTCTTAATGTCCCTCATGGGTTAATTAATCTACTTGATTCAATTAAATTATGTCTCCAAGACAATTTTTTGTTTATACTTATTATCGATTTGACAGTTAACAAATTATTAAACAATAGCTTATTTTTTTTTACATTTCAAAGATCATCATGCTTTTTAGCAGATTTCCACTAGAGAAACTAAGCTATTCACGTTGGTAGATACACCAATCCTACTTCGGATGGGGCGCCGAGATAGCTCAGGGGATCCGTACGGGTCTCGCAATCCTGACGCTGCGGGTTCAAATCCCGCCCAGGTCAATCTTTTATTTATAATATAGAAGCTTGTCTTGAGCCATGGGTGTTTAAAAAAGGGTGGCAACCTGTAGATAGCCCCTCCCTCCAATGACCCTAAGTGGTTGCAAGGGAGGCTAACCCAGCAAAAAAAAAAAAACAAATCCTACTTCGGAACAGCTTAAGATATGGTTCGTTCAAAATTATATATACATATATATTTGTATGTGTGTGTACCTGAAAAGTTCATTTTTGCTCACAATTGGATTATTATGTTAATGGCTCAAAATACTTCTTGGGAGAGGGAGGGGGAGGGAAATTGTAAAATTTGTATTGAACATCATGAAATCCTCATATTATGATAGATATTTAAAAATGAAATTTTGACAACTGACTATGCCTGTTTCGCTAATTAATAGTTTTAAAGATTATAAAAAAAAATGAATAATCAAAAAAATTAAATCACATCTTCGTAACTAAACTTTTAGACGATAAAAATGACGAAAATTGTTTTTATATTTCTTTGAAAATTAATTATAAACGCGTTTTGTATGAATAAAAGAGTCATAGTATGTTATATTTAGCTGTATTAAAGTTATAGTTATTTTAAGATTTAAAACTCATAATCGCGTGATGTAGTTACCCTTATATTTAACTAAATATCTGAAAGAGACCAAATTCCATGAAAATAATTATAATTTTTGCATCATGATTTTTCTACCGCACATAGTTAGCTATCAATAAAATAAAATAAATAAGGCATTTCATTTGTTAGACTCCTATTGGGATTCACAATTAAAAAGTTTACTAAAAATCATTCATGAGAATTACCTTAGCAATTACATTCTTTCAGAATTTGCTCAAAGCAAATAAAGGTTTCCAAAAGAAGCGAAATCATTCAATTTTGGCCCCCGAGCCACTCCTTAAATATACTTAAGATGATTGTAACGAGTTAAAAACCAAAAAAAAAAAAGAGGTTATTTAAAAGAGATTGTTAAAAAAAATTTTTTTTCAAGCAAAATTAACTACTCTAAAGGTTTAAAATACTTTATTTGTCGGAATTTAAAGTTTTAAATTGCAAAATTTTAAAGAACTCAGAATTTTACATTTTAAAAGTTTATTTGATTTAAATGAGGCTATTAGTATTTTATTTAAAATAGAAAATGTTTAAAACTTTTAACTTAGTATTTAAATAATAAGTTAAAGTCAAGAAACGAAATAATTTCAGAAGGAATGGCAGTCAAACTGAAGTCAGAAACTTAAATAAAACATTTTCTTCTGCTTCAACGTTTGTTATTTCTGTTTAAAAGTGACATAAAACTTTTCCACTGGTTTTAAAAAATGTTAATTATCAAAACTATTTGTAAAGGTGTTGTAGATTACTTCAGTAACAGATTTTGTATATATTTTTTAATAATGTCGATAGAGAAAATATACTTAAAGGGAATTATAATAAATTCTATTTATAGAGAACCTTTAAATAACACAGATTGAAATAATAATTAATACACATTGTAATTAAAAATCTGAGTTTGAATTACCTTGACTAAATTTCCATTCTCATATCGGTGAATTTGAATTCTTTTGGAATTTTCTGCACGATGAATTTGTAGCGAAATTCTCTTTTTTGAGTGAATTTATCTAAACACTTCGTGTTTATATAAATTAAAAAAAACAGCATTGTTTTAAAATTTATTATTTTGTATATTCTTTAATTAACCTATGTAAAATTAAATATATTTCATGAACGCTTTTATTTTGTAATTAAACATATTATATGAAGCACTATTGACGTTGAGGGATGATCCTTAAGGGAAATAAATTCTTATTCGAGCTTCTTAGATGATTTTAGTTGGGGTTCGGTCAAGGTAGATCCAAAAAAACACAAATTTAAAAAATGTATTTTTTAATAAAGGATTATCTGCTAACGTTTCGGCTTACATTGTAACCCATCTTCAGGGCTATCATGAAAATGAGAGAGGACGTCCTGTCCCTATGTTCACATTTCCATGACTGCCTCACTTTGGAACTACCTTGACCGAGAACCCCAACTAAAATCATCTAAGAATAATATCTACGGTCAACAAACTCTCCTTTTGATTATTCTTATTCAAGATTCGTTTATACCTTTTCAGATGTGTTTCACTAACAACTGAGATTCCAATCCCAATATGACACATGTAACTCAAAAATATTTAAAATATCTTTAGAGCTTACCCATTGCTATGTAAAACCTGGTCCAGAGGGTAGGAGCAGACTGGCGAGAGCGCACGCTCATTCCAAGGCCTTGACATATTATACCACACTGTCAGGGAGGGGTGGGGGTTTGTGAATGTTAATTTTCTGATTGGCCATTCGGAACTATTTTTTTTGAGATCCTACAGAATGATGACAGGAATCTGCTTCCTTAGGGGTGAAAACTTAAATAGTCGGTTGAAAACTGGTTCATATTACTTGTGTCAGTCGGGTTTGTTCCCTCGGATTTAATCCTCAGTATTAACAGAAGTGCACAGAAAAATTATTTCAACAGTGTAATTTGGGTAGCCCAATATATATATANTACCTTGACCAAACCCAAACAAAAAATCATATAATAATTTAAATATTTATGTATTACAGTTCTTTTTCTTTTATATTTGATGTATATTTTCCATATTAACTTTATTTTATACAATATTATTGTTATTACTATTAACTAGCACATTACAAGTAGAACAAAATGTATAGAAGGTAATCACTAATAAAGATGAAAAAAAAAAAGTATTTGTCCTTTCCTCTATATATAAAACAACGTAGAAATTGTAATTCATAGAAAAATAGTACTCTTAATATTCGTTAGCACTATTCTACAAACATCTGGGGGGGGGGCTCATTGTGTGAGATTTTTCAAATTTTTTTTTTTTCTCTGTTAGCTAGCCTCTCTTGCAACCACTTAGGGTCATTGGAGGGAGGGGCTATCTACAGGTTGCCACCCCAATTTAAACACCCATGGCTCAGGACAAGCTATATATACATATTATAAATAAAAGGTTGACCATGGCGGGATTTGAGCCCGCGGCGTCAGGATTGTGAGAACCGTACGGATGCCCTGAGCTAGCCTGGCGCCCCTATATTTTATTTTATTATTTTTTTTTAACTTTCTCAATACATACTGTTTTTGTTGAGATGATCAATTTTCATTTGATATGGCCCTAACACTGTTGAGATTGGAAATTTGGTTATAAGGACTAGAATATATGATATTTGGGTTCTGTGGACTGTATGAAGAAAAATAAACAAATAATTATAGATAAGAAAATGAAATAACCTTTATATAAATAAGTAAATAAGCATAATTTGAAATGATCTATGAGACGAACATGTACAATAAAGGTAGTTATTTAGAGTTGTTATTGAATTTTGACTGCAAAAGTCGAATTGATACGGTTGATATTTGTGTATTTGGTAGAAATGAATGCTGAATAGTTTCCAAAAACATTTTGGGCACATAATTAAGTGGGTTTAATTTTGAGTAGAGCTTATTTGGTACTTATAAATTTGTGGGGGGGGGGGGGCACGTCTATCTTCTGTGACTAGGTGCTGGGTGGTTCAACTCGTCCATATTTGTGGGCACAGTAACTCGGAGGAAATTCCTAAGCGTGAACTGCTCTGGTGATTCTGTACGGGAAGCTGAGCAGTCACGGTACCGACTTGCCGTTCGCCCCGTTTACCGTTCATCCGTTCATGAGTTCATAACACCCGTTCACCGGTCATCGTTCCTGAACCTTTATTTTTAAAATGCCGAAACACAACTCAAAATATAGTATTTCTATTGAAAGTTCCTGTTCAAATGACGTTTTAGTTGAAATTAGTGGTATTGAACACTATTTGTAATATTTTCTAATATTTATGGAAATAAATATAATTTCCAACATTATTGATTTATACAGTTTTTACGAAGAATCCTTATTTATAAGGACGGTGATTAAAAGGTTTCTCCGTTCTTCCTTCCGAAGCATCCCTTGGCGATATCTTTAACGAAATATGGGAATTCTGCTAGGTAAGTAGAAGCTGGCAGAGAGGTTTATTATTTACCTATAACTAATTGACTTTTTGTAATCTCGAGGAATATATTATTTAACTCTTTTACTTTTGAATAAGTTTTTTTTT